>JANRGW010037906.1:0-34630 GCA_024733675.1 Psilopsiagon aymara
TTAGTTTAAACTGCAAAGAATAGCTTGGGGTGAAGGTAAACCAGCCAGCCTTACACATACAGGAACAAGAGCGTGGTGCTAGACCAAACTCACACTCTACTGCTTTTTTCCACTGGAAAGATAGAAGAACTGCCAGATGTGTACTGTTCCAGCATGCTGTTACAGCAGCTGCACTGCTCACATGCACAAGCCATGGAGGCTGCAGTACTCATTTTTAAATCCTGCTTGTTTGACACAGCTGGAAATTTTTGATGGTGTAATTAGATAATTATTAGTGATAAGAATGATTAATCCATAGCTCCCTGTTATTGTGTAAAACCTAGCTAAATCCATAGGGTAACAGAATTAGTGGTGGACTTGCCACACAACAGGTTAAGCAACAGTGATTTTTAGAGCAATATTTTCACTTTTAGTTACTGAACTAATAGCAAAACTGTGTGGGTTTCTATAAAAAAAACAACCCCTCTTAACAGCAGGTTACAAGATATCCTTTCCCTTGCCTTTTTTTATTGCTTTTCTTCTATTCTCCAGCATTGATTTGAATTTATTTCATTAATTATTAGCTGTGTTGTTACTGTTTTGGTCTTCCTGCCATTTTTCAGTAGGAGCGTTTATTAACACAGAAGTATAACAGTGCCTTCTCAAAACTGAACATTAAATCTGCATGGTCCAAACAGATCTGATTTCAGTTCCTTATTTTAGGATACAGGCACGAAGCCAAGCGCTATAACATATACAACTTCCAGAAACGAAAATGATCAATGTAAGAACTGTAATCTAATTTAATTCTTTAGATTTGTATTTGACCAATTACTTTAGCTTTCAAAGCTTATTATTTCTGCTTTACTAGTCCCTAATGTGTTGCTTATTATCATTTAAATACTCTAAAAAGTAAACAAGATAATGGTAACAGATCAAATATGTATGTTCAGCCATTCAGAATGGCTTCTCTCAATTAAGGCTTGCAAGGTACTAACAGAGAGACACATTGTTCTTCTTGGTGTTGCAGGGGAATATAGCTCTGCTGGTTCTGTGTTACTAGCATCTCCTGTTAGCTCAAGTGCTGCCCAGAATCTCCTCACTGAAAAGAAGAGGTCAACACACCTCAGTTCTCATATCAAAAAAAAGGTTAAGAACAGATTTTGAATCACAGGCATCATTTATAAGGGGGGTGGGGTAGGTGGGAGGGGGTGTAACAAATGAAAACCTGCTACCTTACCTCTTTATTACTGTATGTGCAGTGATAAATAATTAGGGTCATAGCTGTTCTTTTTGACAGCTGAGAGAAGTACTCATTTGTGCTCTTAAAAGGGGCACAGTTAAACTAAAGGGCTTGAACTTCCTTTTCTGAATTAGCTACAACCACAATGAAACTATGGTAATGTTCCACCTTAGCAAACCCAGTATAAATAGGGGAGAAATTCCCTGATAATTTCTTCCATTGTATCTCTGGTAATTCTACCAATGGGGGGAAAAAGGTATGCTTTTACTTTTATTAACCTTCTAAAGTGTTTCACCTTTACAGGTCCTGATCCAGTCAGCTCAGGTTGAAAGAAATTTTCCAGCTTCTTATGCAGCATTCTTTATCTTCACAGTTGGTAACTTGTCCCCTTTTCATAGCTGGAAGCATTGAAATACCAGGAGGGAGGTAGCTGGCCTCTGGTTACCTGGCAGGACAGTCACAGAGCAGAGAGATTCATTCAAGAGCTCTCGAATTCTCATTCTCGATGTTACTTACCATTCAGCCTTGTTTCACTGACTCACTGTCCTCAAAGTATTCAAAAGTAATCTTAACTAAGAAAAAGACCATCAGGAGTGGAGGTAGCTTTAAAACGTCCCTTTCTTTTCTAGGCATCGCCATCAATTAAGTGTGATGTTTGTTGGAGGGCCAAATGAAAGGAAGGATTATCATATTGAAGAAGGAGAAGAGGTAACCCATAACCTGCTTATATTTTTTCTGGTTTAATTGATCTATAATGATTAAAGAGCAGCTACTTTTGAAGCTACAGATTAGCAAAGCCAGGCTCAGAGATGTTGTATTTAGTAGATCTATTGAAAGACTTGAACAGATTCATTCACCAGAACCATAGGCCATCTGTGCATTTCCTTTGAAATAAGCACATGAGATCCGATCTGTTTTGCTATAATTCGTTTACAACAGGAAACTAGAGAAAGTTGTTCTGACACATCAAAATGTGTCATTTCAACATTTTGGAGCAAAACTTTGGAAAGGTAATGGTATTTTTAAAGTGCTATTTGGTTGCAGAAGAGATTGAGCTATATTTCAAAAGTAACTCTGAAATTAAAACCACCAAAGTTAAATGTTTTGATTGTCCTGAAATTACAATTTTTCCTGGACTTTGTGAAAAAGTTCAGCATTTTCAGCTTCCGTTCAGGGATGGAAGGCCAAAGAACAGAACCTCTGAATACTTTTCACATCCGTCCCCTTTGCTGCACATCTGTAGCCACTGTGCCAAATGCAAAATCCAAGAAGAAAGAGCAGAAACAGATCAAAATTGTAACAATTTCCATCTACCTTCTTTACGGCCTTTTTCATGGACTTGTCTGCTTGGCATGAGGACTTCTCTGAGTCCGGGACATCTGAACTGGCTCTGAAGGCACCCTAAGGGAAAGGGGATACACAAGGCCTGGCAGTGAGGATTTCAGGATTGGAGACTGCCTGCCTTGCTTCCAGCAGAATAACTGAATGTCATGCAAACCCAATAAAATTTGGCCACCTAATCTAAAGTACCTTTGCAAGCCCCAGCTTCAGCACCTACACAGTTCAAGGCAGAAGCAAGTCAAGTTCAGGAAATCCTTTTATAAAGTGTTTGCTTCTCACTGAATCTTTTCTCAGCCGACCCAACTATTTCACAACAGCCTTCATCACTTCGCTGTTACAGTTGTGCCATGCAGGTGTCTGTAGTCGTTATAACCATATCTGAAAAAGCAGATGCTACCTTATTGCTGTCTGACTCCTGACTCCTTTGGATTTCCACTATGGTCTCACAGTTCACCCGTGGCTGTGGATAAAGGCATCTCCATCACCCACCAAGTTACCCAACACACTCCATGTGTCCATTACGTCTTTCCCATCGGCTGCACAGGGGGAGCTCTGGCAACACCCAGGACCATGCTGGCAGGTTGGTTGGGCAGCTAAGGAGGCAAACCAGGTCTCAGTGCAGTGCATGTGAAATGACTGCTGCCAACCAGAAGAGTTTAGCATCCATTCTATATTACAAGGAAATTCCAGAGATACTCAGCTGAGGAAAACAAAATGTCATTTCATCAACATGGTTTCATCCCTGAGAAAGGAGCAATCACATCTGCAGCACGGCTGCTTGGAAAGCACTGAGGAGTAGCTAATCAGTACACTGTTGTTATGGAATATTGTAAAGTATTATATATTACATTAAGAAAAGAGTGAGTGAATTTTGTTATCAAGGTCAATGACACTAAGATTCAGATGGAAGTTGGTGATTCCAACTGTTTTTTTCTGTAACTCAACCTGTTTGTTTTAACACAATTCATTTATTTCTTGCTCTGAAGAATCAATTAGAGCTATACACTAAGAGATGAACACACAAAACTGAGCTGAAGTTTAACTGGTAGAACAGTTTGCACTATAATATTAAATATATAGATATTTCTTTCCTTGTCCTTACAATCTTGTCTCTCCCTCTGTCTCCCAGTTCATACTGGATTATCCTTCATCCCTGATCCATTGCTGTGGGAATCAGTTACATGACAGTTTAACATATGAGCCAATTTTGGTCACTTTTATGGAGGTACAAGATAGTCACACATTACATTTTACGATCACTTTTTATCAGACATATTTGCACCTTCCTGTGATCAAATTTAGACCCATGTTTTCCATTAGAGAAGACTTGTGAGACAGAGTATCCTAATAAATGGGCATATTCCTGAATTAGATTTGGGATTTAAAAAACCTAAACCTCATTCAAAACCATGATCAGCTCATTATTTTGTCAGGCAAAAGTTCAGTTACAGTTCTGAGTGATAATTTGGAAGAAAAACTTTATAGGCATCCTGTTAAAAGGCCAAATAACAAAGTGAGAACCCACAAACCCTTTATGCAAATGTAACTGATACCATTCTACTAGTATTATTCTGATAGCAAAGAAGGGTTGGTTTAGAAAAGAAAGTTAAATTTAGGATTGTTTTTATCTGTTCAGTCATTATTGTCTGTCTGTTATCACTGTTATCACACAGCTTATAGGGTGTTGGCAGCACAACTTGTGCTTGTCAGCCCCCAGTTCACAGCAGCAAGGGGTTCACATGCAGAGATAAGGGTTAGGAGCATCCTACCACTCCTGAGCTGTTCTCTGCTGGCACCATTAACATGCCACTGTATCAGGAATATCAGTTTTGGCAGCCTAATTACGAGGAGAAAAATGATTTGGACTCTCTTCAAAGCCTTTTAAGATTGGCTCCTGAAGAGCCATTTAGGTGAAAATAACAGCCAGTCTTACACAACTTTTTTTCTCTCAACAGGAGTTTCCTAAATATGTAACTCAACATTTTCTTCCTTCTTAGTTTTCTCTGTACTACTTCACTTCCTTCTTAATATTCTATGCACTGCTTTTTCACCATCCTCCTGCACCAAACAACTGCCTTACACCTGAGACAATTTTTGCCATTGGACAGGTTTTGTAAGGAGCCAAATCAAACTGCACCTTAAGGTAAATTGTTCATGTTGTCTGGCTCCACTTCACCACTACGACAGAGTCATCCTTTTTCTTATTTGTAAATGTTAAATTGCTCCTTGCTCCCTTCTCCTTCAGAACAGAGATAAGAGTCAACAAGCATCTACTCAGACATTCTCTGCCCCTACATCAGAGTCACTCTCAAAATGAAACTGAATTACTTTGGGAAAGGCATCATGTGTTGAAACACTGCAAAAATGCTGCTGCGAGCATGAACCTATATAGTTATACAGACACAACTTTCTTAACATGCACTAAAGCGTTTGCACTATAAAGCTAGGTTTGTGAGATTTTCAGATGTATCATTATTCCAATGTACCTCACTTATCAAGAGATCTTTGGATGACACGGACTAGTGACTACTGTTCTTGTGCTGTCACCTTGATGAGACCACTAAAAGTTTCTGCAGTGGCCCTGAGAGGATGCTCAACCCCTCATGGCTATGGGGTACCAGGTGCATTCCAGGTACCAGGGAACAGTCCTCGATATAACTTTGCCTCTTGAACTTCTCATCATACAGCAGCATTTATGACATTAAGAGTTTAGGCACTTACACAGATCACAGACTTCATGGTATATTTACTGCATTTATGCTTACTTGCAATGGCGGGGGGGGGGACGACGGGGGACAACGCCTAATCTTATCTTAAAAATTCATCATGTAACTTCCAAAGAAATAAGGCAGGTGAAAACTAAAAAGGGCAGTATATTCTGGAGGAAGTTAATGACAGACAAAGCCCATGATCGTAACAAAGCTTAGCTATAGTAAAAGATCGTCAGATTTTATTTACTGCATAACATGGGCTGCTATGGCAGAAAGTGAGATATGGCAACAGTCTAGGGTCACAAAAGTTGTTAGGCTCCTGTCTCTTCACTCACTTCAGTCCACCACTTCAATGCAATGAATCTCAAGTAGTTGGCTTTGCTTTCTTAAGAGTTTATATTCTTATGTTGAGTCTACATAAAACAATGCAGCTCCATGCAGACCAATTCACATCAGCTTTTCACACCACCTGCAACATATTTGCATTGGCACAATATTCCGCTTGGTTTTAAAAGGCCCTGCTACTGATTGTGCTGCGTATATTTTATCCTAAGCTCCTCCACTCAGCATCTAAGTTGTTTCGTTTGGACAGAGCCACCTAAGTACTGATGCAGCCCCCACAGATCAACACCCTTACCCTGCAGTCCTAAAGAGGACTCTCAGAAAAGAAATTCCCTCTCCTTTGATCACTCTGACAAACCTCTTCAGCTTCTTCTAGCATGTTTACATGGTCTGACTGATATATAGCAAGATCTTGCTTGGAAACGTGGTACAGATTGGAGGTCACATCTGCCACAGCTCATGAGTTTTTCTAAACAGTTTTGATTTCTCTTTTCTCCTCCTCACACACACACCACCGGCTCCAGTTTCTGACAAATTACCTGCTTAAATGGAGCCTGAGCCCCTCCTTATTGCATATGCTGCTCTCTAGTCAGCATGCTCTTCCCTAGCAGCTCAATCCTCCCTTTGCATTGGATGGGGATACTAGAAGGAGGGGAAAAGGGGCCAGGTGATCATTCCAGTAAGTAGGTTTGTGGTACTCATTTCCCAAATAAAACTGAGAGCATGAGTCACAGTAAAGCAGGAGAAAACATTTTGTTTCTTTACATTAAAATCCCCCCCACATTCATCTAGTGAAAACTCTGAATATTTTAATAAGAAGCAGACTAATAGGAGTGATGATCCTTTCGAATCAGGAAGAGAGTGTGTCTTCAGAAATACTGTTGGGATGAGTTTTGGCTAATACTCAGGTTTCGTAGATGACATGTAAATGAGCAGAGGAGAAAACCAAAACCAAACCACAAACCACAAAACCCCACCACATAGTTTTCTTTACCTTCCTCATCTGCTTCCTTCCAGACTTTGATGGCTGAAAAACCTTGTGATGAGAAAGGGAGAAAATTGGGTTTTTCTGTGCTCAAATAGATCAGTGAATAGATCACTGTAGTCTGGAGAACACCCAGGCTCTACTCCTACATCCAAATTTGATTCGCTCTGCAAATTAATTTAGTACTTACCAGTCTGCAAAGCACTACAAGACAGGATATACCAAGTCAGAGCCGAATCCCGGAAGGGCCTGAGCAATCCCTAATTCCACTCTCATAAGCAGTCAGTACTCAAAGTACACTGTAAATTTCAGGTATGTTTGTAAGTCTGTGAATAAGCTCTCAGCTACAAAAGCCCTCAGACAGCTATAGGGGTTTATATCTAGGTAGAGTTTGATATCAAAGGCGGACCTAAATTCAATTGCATACATTGCTATACATTAAAAAGTAGACTATTTAATTGGCCTATACAAACCAGTTATAAATTTTGTGTTCTTCCCCTACTGCATGTTTCCTTCTTTACTCTGCTGGGATACACATACCTGGATGTCGGAGCAATACAATTCTCACCATGTTAATATAGTGGAGATGATAGCACTCTTTTCAAGGTAGTATCCACGCTTTTACTACACTGCTGAAATGAATTCCTACCAAGACAAGCAGCTTCAGTGACATTTCCTCTGAAGGGAACAGCGAACTCCCATCTCTCTGCATCTCCATCTATTGTGTCCAGAAGTGCCTGCATAATTCATTACATGAGTCTTCATAACTGAGTGAAATACGTCTTTGGTAGTGACAGACCAGTCTATAGACTTGGCAATGATTCAGCACTGGTCATGCTGCCTTTCACTGTGGCTTAACACAGTGCTATCAGGTTTGAAGCATGATTGAGAAGGATAAAGCAAAGTAAGGAAGGATGCAATTCTACAGAAAAAGGCAATTTAAAGAAAATTAAATGAGTAAAAAAACAAGCTCTCAATTTTAAATGTTTCTCAGTTTAGCTGTCATAGACATAACTGCAGTTTCAATGATCATGTGGAGCAATGGTATGACAAAATCTTAAGGTTAACAATTACTTCTACGCGGCTCATAACTTTTAGAGGCAAGGTGAGAATTAGTAAGAGGAGGGTTTTTGTAGTGTCATCATAAAAGAAGATGCCATGTAGTAAGCAGGAAAGCAAAATAAAAGGCAGAAGTCTGGAAAATGAAAGGAAGAAAATAAGAAGGTATAAAAAGAATAATAATTAACAAATAAGCATACTTAGTAACGAAAGAGATGAAAAGATTGGTGAAGAAATTTTGTTTCTTCCTTGAGACACATTTTTCATCCAGAAAGGAAAATCCATGTCTCATTTTGACCCACTATGCAGTAGCAATATACAAATCAAGGTTTTTTATCCAACACACTCGATAACAAGGGCTACTAGAGCATTTCATATGGTCATTCAGTAACACCAGAGAAAATGACAGGGAAAGAACCCGGGGAAATGGAGTACAAGGAGAATAAGTAGCTTGGCACAGTGGCCATCTAGACAGGACTTATTTATCCGTGGGGATGCCTGTAGCACAAGGTGAACTTTTGTGTAAGAGCTCTCAGCATGAACTCTTTTCCAGTACATCTTCAGTTCCTTCTACTCTTTCATTCCCTCAGCAGCATATTTATTCTTTCTTATGTTCATAAAGGTGATTTTTCAGGGGCATGTATTAAAATTTCAAAACTCTTTTGGAAACAATACTGATTCAGAAAATGGAGTAACCTTTTCTAATGTTGGAAGAGGTTTATTTGAGGGTTTTCATATACTTCGGAGGTTTTTTTTCCTTCCCCTACTTATTTTCCATTTTGCTGTGGAAACTGTAGTGAATTACTATACATGAAATTATTTTCATTATAGTTCTAACATTTAATCATGTTTCAGACAATTTTAGCTGCAATAGCAGTTACATGAAATAATCTATTTGGTTTCTAAATATGGCAAAGAGAACATGGAGGGCATATAGAAGTTTGGCAAAGCGGCAGAAAAGTAAAGTTGACTTTTTGAAGTATTATTCCTCTGTGTTATATAAAACAAGGGAAAATGTGCCCATTATTCCAGGTCAAAGAGAGACCTGCTTACAGATGATAGCACATTCCTGCCGTGAAACATGAGGCTAGATCTGAGCACCTCAAAGCCACAGCAAATCTACTCTGAAAACAGAGATATGGAAAGCTTACTGAAGACAGAATTCTGGGTTCACTGGATCTGTCCTTATAGAATCACAGAATCAACCAGGTTGGAAAAGCCCTTTAAGCTCATCCAGTCCAACCATTCCCCAGCACTGTCAAGGCCACCACTAACCTATGGCACTGAGGTCTCATCTCCATGGTGTGTGAACACTTGCAGGGACGGTGACTCCAGCACTGCCCTGGGCAGCCTGTTCCAATGTCTGAGCATCCTTTGGTGCCAGGTAGAAGGAAGGTATGTTGCAAATGTGATCCTTTTCCATACACAGTCAGAAGAGAATTGGCTGTTGCTGGGATTCAAGAGTATCTGCAGAAACAAAGCAGGATAGCTTCCAAATAAGTGGTTATTCCTAAATGAGAAAGCTCCATTAAAGAAAGTGAAAGCACACACCCAAAAATCCTATGGATTTTTCTCCATTTGGAGTTTGCTGGGAAAGTGGCATTTAATTTCACTGAATGCAATAGTGAAGACTCTGCTATATCAAAAATGAATCTTTACATACAATTACCAGAGATCTGAATCATAACATCCCGTTCCTTCAAAGAGTAATCCCAGAAGTAAAGACTGCACAATGGAACTCAGATGGGTTCTCAGAATGGCTCTATAAGCAGTTACAGACTTCTTATATAGATTGTCACATGTATGTAAGATAATGGAAATAATCCACGTTTAGTAACACTTTTAAAAGCAACAAAGATTGGAGTCTATTGTTAGAAAAAACAGCCAATATTTTCAATTAAGATTGAGTGTATTCATACATATATCCTTTATATAAAGAATATGAAGTACAGAATGTTTTTAAGTAGTTGTCTTAATGTTATTTTCCTATTCCTTGAGCTTTTTTACCAGGTTGAAGGAGATATGTGTTTGAAGATAATTGAAAATGGAAAACGAAAAGACATTGTCATCCGAGAAGGGGAGGTAAAACAGGGTTGTTTTTTCTGTTACTGTTGTACATAGGCATGTTATATGAATAGTTTATAGAAAGGATTTAAACATCAGTTTATCCCTGCTGTGCAAGAGATGGGTCAGGATTATAAAAGACCCATCTTGGATGCAGAACAGCAAAACCCATGTCATTAATACAATCCATGTGTTCAACATTTCCTGATTTCAATAACACATCAAAATCTTGCAGGGCGTTTGGGATGCCCACGCAGATAGCCAGCAATACACTGAGAGTTGTTATTCCCCTGCATGGCATGGAATCTGCCAAGTGAATTCTAGTGGATCAGTCTTATTTACAGTCAGGTACATACTGCCCACCCACCCAAACATGCCATCAAGCTAACTGCCCAGAACTTAGAAATGAAGAGATTGGGCTATTTTCAAGCTTCTTTAGTCCTCACAACCAGCCTCTGCAACCACCACAATACAAAAGTGGTTGGAAAAGAACAATTTATGGATAACATATACCCAGCTGCACTCAGCTGTTTTGCTTTATACTAGTGGACTTGCTAAAGCATAGACTGCAGTGCTCATAATGAGTGTGACTAGATATTTTACTTGGCAATACTACAACTTATTAGATGTGCTACAACTGCCACTCATTATTATTGTCAAAAGCTTGAACTGCACTCAGTCTTTGAAAGGATTATTAGATCTAGCAGAGCCAGCCTTTAAAATGGAAGACATATTACACTCAGTAACTTGAGGTCATTAAAATTATTATGACATTTTCAGTGAAGGAAATCTACATTTTCAAACCTATAAACAGTGAGACGTCACACTGGAGAGGTGCATCAAGCTGACATGTTGGCATGCGCATAAGGAGCATACAATATCCTTTAGTGGGAAGACTGACACTAGCCCTGGTAAAGCACAAGCCTTAGTTCAGTTTTGCAGCCAGAAATTGTAATGACTTGCCAAACTTGGCTCAGGGAGGGGGCAGGGCTTACTCCTTCCTTTCGCTCCCCATATATATATATACATTTCCTTTAATTATTTTTACATTTTACTTTTATTTCTGTTATTAAACTCATCTCAACCCATGTTGCCACCTTCCTATACAGTCAGCTGCTGGGAAAAGTGTTACTCTCAAACTTCAGCAACAGACATCTCCCAACTGGATGTTGCCTGTTTACTTTGTCAATTGCATAAGCAGCCCCTCTGTTTGTTGATTATTTCTGGAGAGAATAACACTCCTCATCATGCAATCACAGGTGTTCACTGTGTTTTCTTGAGCTGACAGCCTTGCCTTTTATTTCAATTTCTGCCAAAGAAATTGCAGTAAATTTGTAAATTCCACATGAGCAACTAGTTAGATTTTCATTTTTCATTTCAGTCGTGTCTGAGAATGAAGATCAAACCTGGAGGTGAGGACCTGGCTGCCACAAAGGCAGTGCTGATTGCAGAGTCAATGCTCATCCTTAACTGAGAAAGCAAGACACAATATCTATTGGGCTGTTGGTACCAAACTGGGTGCAGCTGAAAAGGGGCAACACAGGATCAAAGGAGTAGAGGAAAAGCAGGGCAGAAAAACGAGCAGAGGATTTTGCAGGTTGCAGGGCAAGGGAAGGATAACACAAAGAACAAAGACTTCCTGACACTGATGCTTTCCCATTTCTTTGAACAGATGTTCCTTCTACCTGCTAGGATACCTCATTCTCCTCAGAGATATGCAAACACTATGGGTCTTGTGATTGAGAGGCAAAGATTAAAGACAGAAATTGATGGGCTCAGGTGACGTATGAACTGTTGGTAATCTGTTGGAATTTGTCATATAAATTCATTTCCCATGTCAGCACAATACTGTATTTTATTTTCCTGATAATTTATCACATTCACACTGGCAATTTTGTACTAATTGTATCCACACATCTATTTATCTGTACACACATAAACAGACAGCTCATTTAGCATTTCATTTAGTTAACCAACAAACATGTTAAAATGTCTTAAATGTATTTTGTAGTTATCTACTTACGTACAGCCTACCTGTTTCACCTTAAGTTTTAAATTCCCAGAGCTCTGTAACACAAATCAAACATTATTAGTTTATCAGTTCTGGCAAGGAAAATATTAATTCCTTTGTAAGCACTGAAAGCAAAATGATGAAGAAGCTTTCTTGGCAAGCATCGGGGAAGCTGGAAACAAAAGTAAACTTTCTTCCCCTCTACATTGTACATGCCTCTGCCTGGCTTTTATTGCCTTATGAGAACAATATCTTAAGAGAAATGAGAGGTTTACTTTGTATTCTAGTGGGAGCAGGACTAAGCCTTGTCCTGTACAAGAATTTGTAAGTCTAAGAAGGCAAGTCACAGTAGTAACATAAGCTAAGTTAGAAAAGCTGTGTTGATACTAATTGGATAACAGCTGACAAAAGAGAGTTTACAGCTATTCATATAACCTATATAGATTTAAACCAGCAGTAATAGCTAATGTACCATTTCTGTCCTTTTGTCTATTTTTTTGGTTGCTGCAAGGGTGGTGTCACATACGCAGAGCTAGAAAGATAGACTTTTTCATTCAAATCAGAGAGGCTAAAGAAAGAAGAAACTAAGAGAGAGACCATTCAAACAAAAAACCCCACCATTAAAATACACAACAAAAACCAAACCCCAGCTGATCTTATTCCAAGCTAAAGAGAAATCCAGATAGTTTAAAACATTGTTAATCTGTGCACTTGTCCCTTTTCTTCCTTTCATTGCAGGTCAGTGGATTGTGAACACTTATGTGTTTCTTTTGTGATTAAAAAGGAATTTCAAACTGGAAACAATTGGCCAGTGATTCAGATAACAGTGTTCATTAGTAATAAAGGAACATAAGTAGCTTTAGATAACTTTAGGAAAAATAACCTAAACACAAAGTCCGTGAACAGTGGGAGTTAGATGCCAAATGGCTTTCTAGGGATCCCAGGTAGATCTAGAGATTTGCACTCCAATTAGTCATGCTCTGGTGGAGAAATTAAACTAAAAACTATGGTTTGCAGGTAGAAGAAAATTGTATTAACAAAGCACACTCTTAATTTAAAATATAAAATCAGATGCCTGAAAAGAAATCACTTACTGGTTTTAGTGCCCCTGTTTTCATACTGTCACAATGAACAAAGACACCTGAAGTTTTAAGAGAACAATTGTATACTTTTGAACCTACACTGTCTCTCTGTGTGCTCCTGGGAGAGATTGTTTGGGATTTATGACCAGAACCTCTGATCTTTTCAAAACTCTTTCCTCCCAACCATCTGCAGCACTGTACAAGAAGTCATAAGAAACTTTGAAGTATGCTGACTCAAGTTCTAATATTATGTTACTGTTCCATTATTTATCATGCACAGAAGTCTCACTCATAAATCAGAGCTCCCAGCATGCTGATTACTGTACAAGTGAAGAATTAAGTAGCTTGCACCAGTGTTTCAGCCTAAATAATGATTACATGCTTTGTGATCTAGGAAGAAACAAAAAAAACAAAACCCACTAGCTAATCTTAATCCTATAGTGAACAAATGGAGGAACAACCAAGTCTGATGTTGGTTGTGTGGTCCTAGTAAGGTGCAAAGTCCTTCCCAGGTGCAAAGTCTTTTCCCAGTCACAGCTTTTCCATACTGGAGGCATTAATAACATTCTCTTCCATGTACCCTGGTTCTGCAAAACTTGAGGAACCAGAGAGCTCTTAGAAGGTTTCTGGACCACATGTATATAGATAAAAATGACAGTCATGAATACACAAACATGCACAGTATCACTATGTAAAACCTTCTTTCCCTCTTCAAACACCAATCCAGTGACTAACTCAAAGGACACATAGAACCTAAATACATTCAGTCAAAATATGACTGTACTGGAGCATCACTCCCTTGCCAATCCATGCCATCTTTTTTAAATCTGTGGATAAATTATGTGTTTGCCATTCCACAGATTAGAGCAACCTTGGCTTAGTGGCTTGGCTTGTCAGCACAATATTTACTTTTTAAGACATAAAATAATGCAAGTGAAGCAATAAGTTCCTCTTCAGAAGAGTGAGCTAAACACTTTCCAGATATACACAGGGGACAAACACCTATGTTTTTAATAACAAATCCAGAAAGCACATTGTTTTCTTGTCAGCCCATGCATGGGCAGCAAGCAAGCTGACTCTCAGATACGAGCATTTATGTTATAGATGCATGGACGTGCTCACTGCAAAAGGTATTTGGGGACAGTTAGTTTTGCAGTAACTACATCCAAAATGAGTTACAGGTCCCAAGGGACGATGGCACCAGTCCTTTCCAGGATTAAAGCTGGAAAGTTTGCTAAAGGAATTAGATGACTTATCTGTGGCTAATCAAAAGAACTACAAGGCCCTCCACAGACATTTGAGCATCCCACCCACCACGTCAGATAACCAGGGCAACAGACTCCCTAAATGACCATTCTCCAGAACAAAGTACATCAGGCTTGTGAATCTCACACTCTTACACAACATAAAGCAGCTATTTTCTTGAGAAGCCTGAAATGGCCTGATCAGTTAGTTAATAAGAGGACTGACTAATGGTTTTACTTTGTCAGATACTACGTTGGAGATTCAACTAATGTCCTCTTTGAAAAATGGTTTCACTGTGAAGACCTTGGCACTCAACTTGCACCAATAATTCAAGAGTAAGCCTTTTTGCTGTGGAAATTTTAGATGAATGGTTGAAATGATCTAATAGATCTTCATCAGTCTGTGACTTACACAGTTCATGTTCAATTTAAGCTGCATTTTACATAGGCTTGTTAAAACTTAATTGCTGCTTTACAAATTTTTAATCGTATTTTATGTAGCCCAAACTCATGAAATCAGCTTTAAAATAAAATCAAGTGTTCCTCACATCCGTCTGGAACATAGCTTTTGAGCAAGGGAAAGCACACTTCTGATAACTGCAACTAGAACCTAATGAAACATTACCACTGATTGATGCTAGGTTAACTAGGTAAAACACTAAATTGCTTTGGGGCTTCTTTCACTCTTGCTTTAATCCCAGTACTTTTAATAGATATTAATCATGAATAATCAGGACTGTAGCAAAAGAGAGAGACTTTCTAGGAAATGTGTGAATATCAGCAACTGATTTGTCAAATGCTTCTTAAAGGTGAGCAAGGAAATTGTTTATCGTCTTGAATTTTGGAGGACTTTATGACAAACCCTCTATCAATAAAAAAGCTAGAGCCCTGTTGAGTAACATGTGATAGTAGCTGAGGATCTGGTACATCCATTCTCAGCACAAAGCTTAATGGCCAGTATTACTGCCTAGTCTTTGTTAATCTACAGAACACGAACATGACTTTTTACTGGTGTTTAAATGTCTATTATTCCAGGTTTTTCAATTCAAGACAATACCAAACTGGAAAACCAAATCCAGGTAATGCAAATTCATTTCAGAATTAGAAAATTGTTCATTGAACAGCAGTGATTCTCTCCACAGAAAATGACCATATTTCTGGAGTTCTTATTATGTAAATTAAAGTTACTTTGGGAAGTAATTCCTTTCATTACCCCAACCATGAGTAAAATCCATAGACGTGACCGGTTTCCCATGTGATGCCATCATACTGACCTATCAGGCAACTGTATAGTATAAAATCTAAATCTCTCTATCCTTGCATGCCATTCAGGTCTTATGCTAAAAAACTTGCTTTTCTGACTGTGCAGAATGAGATTTTTGTGATATCTACACATGTTGAATCTACACATCCTATACCTGCTTTTACTCCTTATAACTATACTGTGATCTACTCTTGGGAAATAAGGTCACCTAGAGAAAGACACATACTTTTAATTCATGTAGGGTCTGATCCATTTAACACTTCATTTCCATGCTGTCTTGCTCTATTTTTTATTTTGCTTCCATTTGTGCATAGTGATTGTAACTTCTGCACTGGAGCAGATACTCCAGTATAACACTTCTCAAGCATGTGGGAAGGAGACATAGGACACAGAAAGAGTGACTGTTAAAGAAACAAATCTTAATAGTTATCTTTAGGAATCAGATCTCTCGAACATGGTTGCTTTCGATATGGCAACCAAAGTCTCTATTGCTAGGGTATTTGCAACAGCACCTTCAGTGGGAAGCTAGTTTTGCTGAAATCTTACAATCCTTTTGGCCCACAGGTCTACATGAACATCCAGCACGTGCATGATCCATTGCTATTGATTAACATAAACTATGTACAAATTACCACCCACCTGTCTTAACTATGTACAAAACACTACACTATGTGACCATTTCTGGACCTTCAGGAAGAGTTTCTATGGACTATTGGCAAGTGTTTTAGTTCAGTGCAGCCTGGTCAGTTCGGCTGCAGGAACTACCTGGACAGCCTCTGTGACATTACCAGGTTCTTAATCAAATCATGGAAAAGTATGAATGAGCTTAAGCACAGCAGGTGCTGCTGTTGGGATCTCCAGGACAGCCCTTGAATCCCACCTGGAGAATTCCTGCACTGGTCAACCAAATGCTGTTGTGAGGGCCACTGGCTGAGTCAATCCCACCGCTCAACTGAGTCTGCCGTTTCAAATCAGTCTGTTGTTTCATGTATGCAAATGGCTGACTGGAGCACATTCTGCACCAACCAGGAAATTCATGGCTAAGGTGCACTGTAAATGCACATATGCATAGCTCTAATACCCATCTATGCTACTCTTACAACCACATAACAAACTTTCATGTCATCCTTCAGTCACACTCATAACTTAAATTCCATCGCTCTTGCCACCAGTTAAATCACCCTTCCCCTCTCTAAAAAGGTTTTGGAACCAGTTGTCCTTAGTTTCCATATTCATTCCCAAATGTCTTAAGTAAGAGGATCTTCATGAAATACTCTCCTAGAGAAATACTCTCTCTAGTGGAACATGATTTCCACATCTATCCCATTTCTCAGCTTGACCATCCCCATAAAAATGTCACTACCTGCCATCTCAGTCACTAATGAAACAAAATTCTCACTCAGATCCTTAAATTGGGGAAAGGATTTTTTGGTGTATGAACATAAACTGGCTTAAAAATAGGTCATTGTCACCCAAATGAAGAGTTCACAGAAGAGTCCTGTGGATTGAACCTTACAAGTCCTTGCAATTAGAAAATGCTAAACCACTTGGAAACCCTGCCTGAAAGACTTTGCAGCTGAACCAGCTTTTGGCTTTTACTGACTAGGAAACGTACTTCTCTGAAAAAGGCTCACTGTTTCTTACAAACAAAGCCTTGTCATCACCAAGATCTTAATTTTCTTTATATGAACCATCACAAAGTGTTTATTTTAATTTGATCTTATTTTAATTTGAGCATGTCTCCCATGTAACATGGTTGGGTGTCGATGGTTTGGTTTTGTTCGGGTTTTGAGTAGGGGGGTAGGGGCATTGGAAGGGCAGGTACTGTCTCTCACTGTGCGGTCATACAGTCTAGCATGGAAATACAGTTTCAGATGAAGCCTCTAGATGCTGCTGTAATAAAAAAGATACATTCTCACACGTACCATCCTTGTTCAATACAGGGATTTCCAATCAGCATCCCTCAGCAGTTCCAGCTGAGAGCTTATGTATCAGTAACAAATTAATTACATCAGTACAGGAAAAAAGACCATGAAAGATTTATATTGTTAATATTTTTTCAGAGTAGAGCTAAATAGCCAGACAATCAGAAGATATGATACATCTTGACACTTGGCTTTTAGACACAGAACTCTGAGAAATTAATAAACCCAGTACAGAAGGTCTTTCATTGCAATTTATTCAAAAGCTGTAAAAATCTCAAAAGGCATGAGAGACTTCTATTAAAAATGGAAAAAAAAGGGTTTTTTTCAACAAAAGAAAAGAAAAACAAACAAGTAACCATAGTTACTGTGCTCAGAGATCAATACATCTTCCAAAGCTGAATGGATTCTCCTCCTGGATTAACTACAAAGTCAAGAAATATCTGAAACACTCCTGGCTTCACTCTTGCTATAAGCAAAACAAAGCTACACGGAAGGCCTTTAGCCTGGGGAACAGCTCCAGTTTTCCAATTATCAGTTCTCATGGACAATAAGAAGCTCAAAGTCTCAATGTTGTTTTATACATGAGGAAAATACCCCACATTTTTTGGTTACAGAACTTTCAGCTAGCAGCTGCTGTCAGTGAGACTTGTGTTTAAAAAACCCCCAAACCAACAAACTGAGATATGAGTAAGCTGATGATATGTTCCTTCTGGAGGTATATTGAAGTGATAGAGAAATCATGCTCTAGATTTAATCCCTCAACAGCTCTTGTTGTCTTTAAGAACTAGAATTCAACAACCAGCATGATCTTTTAACACATAGCAAGCTACCAGCAGTTTCTCATGATGCTGCACTTCAGATACATTTTACAAGATGTGAGCTGACCTGTGCAGGGGGATGGCTTTCAGCCTCTTCCTTCGGTTTCTCCTCTGAAACCTCAGAATCCCATCAGTTTAAAGTGCCAGCTGAAGCGCTTTCAGGTTCATCTCTAAATAAGCCTGAACAAGGGCCTCACCTTTTTAAGAGAAATGGAAAAAAACTGAAGGAAAACATCTTGAAAGAAACCCTTGATTGCAGCTCACTCATAGCGCAAAGTTATAAATGGAATCAATCAAGCTCCAATTGCTTTTAAAAAAACACCAAACACACAAGTCCTGAGCTTTTCTTGATTCATTTACGGTTTCTGTCTCAGCCAACAACAGAGCAAGCCCCTCTGAAAGCAGGGTACTCAGAAGATATGAAGAGAAAGCAGTACCTATTAAAAACATACAGTTTTAGAACAGTGACTTGAATACCATGAGATGAAATATAATCTGCAGCATGTACTGCATGCAATCCTTACTTGAGGCATCTTCCCTGGCACTGTTTTGTGCTGAGTTACTCACCTCTTTTGTTACCACATGTAGGAACAAAGCCGGAGAAAGCTCACCCTCCTTTTAGAGATAAGGGTGAATATATTTAGGATACAGGTTGGTTTGGTTTAAGCAGTTTTTGACATGAAGAGTCAGAGCTATCAAAGCAACTCTTGTTACTTGTGGCTGAATCAGACTGGAAGCAAGTTTCTCTCAGGATTTCTATTTCATCCCAGTTTGAAATTCAAGAGGACAAAGACAGTTGAGACAGATAAACCCCTGTTCCAATAAACACTGATGGCTGAATATTGTTCACAGAAGTATCCAGAAGTTCAAAAGTGTATCCTGCCATGCTCACTGAACTAATCCAGGCTTCTTTCATGTGAAATTTGATGGGGGAAAGTGCAAGAAAAGACTTTCCCTAAGTTGAGCCTGATTAAAAATTATCCTCAAGAACATTAGCAATGTAGGCAGAATGCCAGGAGTTTGTTTATCCAAATTAGTCTACTTCTAATTATAAATGAAATTTGAATTCCCATAAAAGCTTTACTGTCGGTGGACATATGGACCTACGATACAAAAAAAAAAAAAAAATCCAGTCCTTTAGTGACTTCAGTAGCAAAGCTTTCATCAATTTGAGGTGTATCTAGGGTAATTTACAATCTGGACTTAAAATCTGGCCAGTGTTGCTAGAACACAAGCACAGTTTGATGTTTGTGATTCAAAGCAGACAAAACCTAAGGGTCTGAATGAGTATGAAAAACTGGGTAATTCCTTCAGTCAGTTGGAGTAGAAATACCGTGTAGCCTAGGGCATGCTCTATAAACAAATGCTTGTTTCAGAACAAGGTTTCAGAAGTGCTATTAAACAAATTATAAGGGTGAGCTCAGTACTATAATAACCAGCTTCTGTGCTGTTAATCCTCTCTAGCTAATCCAGTGCAAACTCTATAGTCTCGTTTTACTGGTGTAAAAAAACAAGCAGATCAAAAGAAAAGAGTGTTAATAGCCGAAAATAAGAAAAACCTAAAGTTTTATTTGCAATGATCTTTAGAAAACTGTTTGATTCTCTTTGATTCACTTCTCACCTTTTAAGGACTTCAAACATATCTAGATCGATTGCTCCTTCCATATTACTCGTTTCTGCTTTGAATACATGTATTAAAAGAAACACCATATAAGCATTTTGATATTAATGAGTGTTCCTCTAGGGAATTTATCTGGCAAACAACCACCAGAGGCCTCCAGGACATGACAGTATTCAAACTGACACAGAGCAACAATTGTTTTAAACTGCCTAGAACCACCATACTTGTACAGCTCTTTGAAACACTGTTCCGATACCCTATCAACAACTTGAGTATACTCCTTTTTCATATCATCATCATGGTCTCTATTCTGGCAAAGATGCCAACATAAATACACTGTTCATCTTTCTCCCGTCATACCTAAAACCTCTAAGTAACTCCCAAGTAATTCTCATCTCTCTCCTGAAGCTCATCTGAACTGCAAAAAGTAGAAGGGAACAGAATCATCTAATGTACATCTCCAACCCTGTATATCCATAGAATCTCTCACTGTCTTCATCTATTTCCCCTCCCTCCATATTTAACAACTTTCCACACCACACTGGTCAACAGTGAGTATATAGCCAGTACTGGCGATTAAGATCTTGGACAAACCAACCTATCACCAACATTTAATGCACAAATAAAGTAGAATTACAATGTCTGGAGTATAGCTGCTACAATTTGCCATATGAAGACTTGTACTAAACTTTTTAATCCCAAACTACAACATATCATCCCAAAACCAGGACTGCAGCTTGCATGTTCTCTGGAGCCATGGATGCTTCAGGAAGTTCATTTGGCTCCCAGAGCCCAGAAATGCAAATCACAACAGGCAAACAAATACAAACCTCAAAATCTCCAGGAAGAAGTCTGCTTCTCCCACAGTATTCTCGGCTGAGCCTCCTCAAAGAAAGGCTGAACATAAACTAATCTTCAGGAGCTCGCGTAATGCTTCACCATGGGAACCAAGTCACTACTGACCTTTAGAAGATAATGTATATAATAATCCTATCAGGAAAATTGGAATAAATGCCCTATAAAGTTGTTTTCCTTTCTGTTCAGACTTTAGGGGGAAAAAGCCCTAATATTTTTAAGAGCTGTGAAGCTCAGAGCAGTTTCACAGCAGGTATGTCTTCTCTAATAAGGTAGCTTTTTTCTTCCTTAAGCTCTTAAATGCTCCCCAGACAGCAACATCTGAAACAGAAAACTCACTAATAGAGTCAGACTGGCATTTTCACTAGTGTTTCTAAGACTGTTCAATAGGAATAGCTCACACACTGTACAAATCCTTGTCTCACAAATGCAGTGAGGTCTGAACATTCATTATAATGAAATATCCCATTCCTCTCCTATGGAAGCAGAAGTTACAGACAATTAATGAAGTGCCTATAGTTACATAAAAGACAGATTCAGAAACAAAAACTAAGACTCCTGATTCTAGGATTGGAATGTGGTCAGTATTTATCATTCTTAATTACAATGATCTACCTAGATATAAAAACCCATGGAACAGAATTATGGTCTATGTCTTGCGATGTTGCTCTAATTTATTCCCTCCCCTCTGGCTGGTGAGGATCTTCTTCTCAAGAGGCTGTGTTTCTTTATTGCAAAAGCATTTTTCAAAGCTTCCCTCAAACTTCTTTGTTTCAATTAGAAAAAGAAATATTGCTCTTTTGTTTCCAGCATAGATTTAATGACACAGAAACGTGCCTAGCAATAATTACCAGGGACAAGTCATAAATTAGCAGTCATGCCAATTCTCAGGGCACACTACAAAACCAAATACAATTACACAGGGAAATGTATGATAACACCAAGTCAGTGCTGCATTTTCAGCTAAATGTTTCTGCATCTATACTCAACATCAGTGAAATGAACCAGCTATCCCCAAAGTAATCAGTCACCATGAGTGCTTTCACACTAGATTGTTATATGAATGAGCTAACTACTTGTTTTTTCAAACCTGAAATTAAGTCCCTCAGTCCACAGGTTTTGTTTGCAGAGGTATTAAAGTCCTTCCAATCTCACTGACAGTTCTGTTAACATGGAGGATAAAGCAGACTTTTCATAGGAATTAGGTAGGCACATATGACAGAAACACCCCAAAGTATATATTAGTGCTGGCATTGGCAATTAAATATGAACCGCTGCAAAACTGTCACATCAGAACTATTCATTATGATACAGTATCTTGTAAGAGATAGAAGGGATGATTAAAAAGCAGACAGAAATAAATTAATACATAATGCTAAAATAACTTGTGAGCTCTTTATCCCCAGTCTGGACCATTTTACACTCAGTCAAAAGGATAAAAAAGCAAAGATGATCTAACTGCGCACTTTGGATAAGGATGTCTTCTGCTTTGGCAGAGGAAGGCACCATTTATAAGGGACTTTCTCACATCCTCGTATGGAGATGAGGTCACAACATGCAAGGACAGACCCTTTCTGAGGCAGCACAGTGACTTAGAATGGAAGGGCTTTCTTAATTAGTAAGAACAAACAGGTGATTTAAAGATTCTTCCACCTAGAATGTGTTGCCTGTAAGTGAAAGATGGCATGTCACTGGAAAATATAGCATTTCATAAAGGCAACATGTGATCAGTTTGATAGTTGACATTATTTCAACATATTGTATTTCACGTGCTTTATTGCTCTCTTCCTTTGCAATAAAACTTGAAGAAACAAGACTTGTAGAAGAGCTTTGGGAAGCACTTGGGGATAGTAGGTCTCAAAGAAATAACACTCTGGGAGAATGACATGGTCTCATTTCTTGAGAAGAGAGCTTAGACACATCACAGTGGTAGGGAAGAGGGAGCTTCCATGTAACATGCAAGTCTGGAGTAGGCAAATACACCCATGTATACCCTGTAGGACAGTGGCAGTCCTCTTTATTGCTATAGAAGTACAGTTCCGCCAGCAAGTTCAAACTCTTCCTTAGATGGCCTCTGGTGAGGCAGTAACTATCTGTCTGTTCACTGGCTGTTTTCCTTCAAGGTGTTCACTCCAGTTTTGCACAGCTTCATATTCGCAGTCTCAGTACAGTCACTATTCACTGAAATCAAATTCCTCTAAGACCTGTCAGTTCCTTTTTTAAATTATTTACAAACTCATTCAGTAAACATGTCTGTTTGAGTTCAACATGATATCAACATTCAAACTGAAAGCTGAAAAGAGCTGTAAACCCCATAAAGAATGGATTGCTGTGATATGAATATTTAATAGTAATGATCTACAAAAAATGGATTTTGCTATTGAACTATTTAATTGGATCTCCTGAACATGTAAGAAAATACTGGATTTGATGTTCCACTCACTGATACATTACTTGGAGATACACAAGACTTTCAGCTAGCTAGCTTAGAACTGCTGTCTTCTTGCATTGTGCTGGGATATTTTCACCTTTACCATCATTAAACATGTTGTCTCACAGCATTACTAAAACATAAGACCTCTGGAAACACATCAGCTGTACATAACCTGAGATATTGTTCAAAGCTAATGTACAGGCTAAGCAGAAATATATGCAACAATATCTAAATAGTATGATGCTGGAATTCTTGCCCTGTAGAGATGCATCCCCTTGAGCTGAGGAGGATACGCATGGCATTTTGATATTTCTCTGTTGCCCTACAGGGTAACTATCTCACCTAGAGCATGCATTTCAGTAGAAAGCCCTACTAAGGGTAATTTTTTGTATTCCAAAAGGCTTTTCTGAATTCAGGAGTAACCTGCTTTATTCTGATACCAAAAAACCCCAAACCTCTATCATCTTTATATTACTTCAGGAGATAAAGATTGAGAATATTAATGAAAAATACAATGTATTTGAATGCTAATTCACTGAGCACCTCCTGCTAAAATGTCTTTTTTTCTCCTCTGCTGTGTGTGAATCTCATAATATTTTAGACCTTTAATTTGTATCTGACCCTAGCCAAAGAACAATGCTCCAATAAAGCTGCAGTTGAGCATATTCATAACTTAAGGATTAAGCGTATAAGATTCCTAATTACCTCCAAAGCAAATGTGATAAACCTATAAAAATTAAGAAAAAACAAAACCCAACATATTGCAAAGTGAACACAAATCACCAGTGACCTGAAATCTGCTTTGTAGTATTATCAAATCATGAAGTACAGAATGTTCAGACTGGATCCTGTTAATATTTCATAGCCCAGATTAGAATAAATCTAATGTAAAGATTTTAATTTTCCTTCTGCCCTTCTTCATTGCTCTGGAGCACTTTGCCTCTAATAAAAGTGTGTTAAGTATTGGTGTGAAATAATGGAAAAGTAGGAAGCTTTCTTTAAAAACAAAAACTTGAAGAAAAAAGCTTTCAAACAAAAATGTTATTCTTTTGCTGCAGATTTCTTCAGATCACATTCAGTTTCTCCTGAAGGAGACATCGCACAGACAAATAATTTACAGAAACATGTTGACGTCTTCCATTTAATGGAAGAGAAAAGAAATCTGAATAACAAAAACCTGTTTCTATGATAAAAGGGTTCATCCCATCCAGATTGTCTGGACATGGATGTAGCCAGCCAGCGCTTATTCTGATCTATTAAACAGCAGTAGCTTCTTCAGTACGCTGCTATCCCTTGGAGGCACTGACCGCCTCACGTGTTGTTCAAAAAGTGAATATATATTGCATACAAAATAGCCTTCCATGGAAAACTGAAATGACACATTCAGAGCACTGTGGAGCAGTGGAACAGAACTTGAGAAAAGAACCAGAACACTGCATAGTGAATACTTTAAAAAGACCTACTCTTAATAATACAGAGGCAGATTTGGCTGGGAGTTTATTACCTCAACACACTTGAGAGATAGCCATCTAGTGAGTTTTTCCAGCATCTCGTTGGCCTCATTACTTGAAATAATGCCGAGGGTGTTAACCTATATCTCAGAACAAACTACTTGGGATCGCTAAGGCAACTGCACTGCCTCTGCACTTCACTGTGAGCTGGTAAAGAACTGAAGCTGATTTTATCTACCAGCAGCACACACCACAAGTCTTGCATCTTGCCAGCTGCACTGTAAGTGCATTCAGTCGTCCAGATATTTAAAATCAAACCAGTTATAAGGAGAATTACTGGAAATTAAATCCCACTACAACTCCAGGCACAGTGCAGAAAAGGCATTTTATGAAATTAAAGGTTATGATAACCTGTTTGCTTCACTGTGGTGAGTGTATTAAAAACACAAGAGAAACAACATAAAAGCCAGTACTAACCATGTAAAAAATGTAGAGTAAAAGCTGGTTCTGTGGGCCTAATTCCACTTATATGGGGATATACAAGGGGTCACTTAGCAAAGTACCCAGATTTTATCTGCACAATAGCTGATCTGAAAGAAAATTAAGACTATGCCAGGAAGAACTACGTAGTCTATTGCATTCTGTTTGAATGCATTTTTAACAAGTGTGGATGCACAGTACTTCTGACAACATCTTGGAAGAAGCAACTCCATGAAGATACACACGTAACACATGCATCTTACAACCTTAAGTCCTGACCATAGCACTCTTTACTGTTACAACTGACTTTTGATTAGATAGTATCTGTAAATTGAACCCTTCAAGCTGTAAGTAACAGTAAAATGCTTGCAAAGATCAAGGGAAGCAAGCCTCAGTGATCACCCTCCACCTTCCTTACAGATGAAATCCTGAAAGAAACACCATTCCCTCTAAATTTCACCTCTGTTATGGAGCCATTTTCTTTCCGAGGCTGGTTAAATGATCATCGTGGTGAAATACAGCAGAAGAAATCCTTGAGTATGTTTGGAGACAACTTTGAAACAGAGGTAGGAGGGTCTAATTTCTCTGAAAGAGAGGGGTATTTTTAAAGATAAACAGTAGGTGCCTACTGTCCAGATGGAGTGAATCCAGGCCTAGGAACAACAAGCAGACAGTAGAGAAAGTCACACACTTCAACAGAACAACTCAGTCTTAACCTGCCCTGCCCTTTGGAAGTGCCTGTCTTCATCTACTCATTCGACTAGCTTAGGGCAGAGGCTTCCTAACTCAGATAGTCCCATTCACAGAATTAACCTGAGCCTTACTGCTGTTCATTTCCTTTGGGATTGAAGCACCTTGCTCATTCCACCCCCAACCCCTCCATAGTTCCCAGACAAGAAATACCAGCACGATGCAAATACTACTCAAGTGCTCTCGGCTTCCCTGTGTGTTTGAACAGCATAACTTAACCAAGTCTAAGCTGGAGGTGTCAATACATTTTTCTTTTCCTCCCCCCTCAATCTATGTGAAGTGGAAATGAGGAAAACCGGACAGCACCAGAGAGCCTGGGCTGCAATAAGCATCGCACTTCTCAAATGTCACTTCACTTTACCCAAACACAGTCTAGTCTGGTAGTAAATGAAGCTGTCACCATTTGATAGCTGTGTTGTATGCACAATAGTTTGGCAAACCATATTCCTTCCCTAGGTTATTTGGACTCACACTCTGAAGAATGCCATACATCTGACAGCATAGTGACAGTGTGGGACTGTCTGGAAGAACACAGAAAGGGCATATAATGAGAAAAATAAGGTCCAGTCTGCAGCTTTGTTAATGCTTAGAGAAGAATTTTTTCTACTTCAACAGGCTCTTGACAGGGTCCAGAGTTCATGAGGAGGAAGTGCCTGTTCCAAGAACAGAAGCAGGAAGGATAGAGATGCAAAGCTGAGAGTGGGAGGAGGCAGAAGGAATAGATAAGTGAGGATGCAGAGGAGCATAAGGAGTGGCAGGTGTGATCAGTTCCCTTTTTATCAGTAGGAATCAATATGAGAGTACCAAACGTAATGTGAATTTTAATGTCTGTAAAAATAATGTCATCTTCTATGAATATTTTTGTGTAAAAATAGAATGTTTTAAATCCTGTTGGAAGATGAATATGTACACTTTGGTCACTGGGATGAATTAATTACTTTTATTCTCTATTTCCTTTCAAGGTTATAGCTTATGGACCAGGAACAACTGAGAAAAGCAAAAAGAATTCAGATATCTGGATATGGCAGCTGGTATGTGGCAATTCACATTTGTTACTGAACGAGTTCACATTTCAGTTCAGACTGAACAGTAGTAAAGACTTCTAGCACCAGCACAACTTAACAGAAGTTGATTACCTTCTCTTAGAAAAGATCATCAACAGGCATCACCCTTCAGCTTTAAACTATCATGAAAAATAACTGTAAACTATTGCCACCATAAAAACAGTCTGTTTCCTCATCTTCTACATTGAAGACAGAGATACTGGCATCCTCCATCAGGTCTTGGTGGGGATTTTAATACACCCTCCCCTGGGTATATCCTGTAATTATATCAGAATGCCTCCAAGTGATACTAAAGCATCACCTATAACTTCTACGTTATCATATTTGTCCTCATATTGAAGCTGAGCTGAAAGCAGGGAGAATATGCCAATTAAAAAGTCTGAGAACCTGTTTATACTGAAGCACAGTGGGAGGTGATCCAGATGGCTTTTGTTCAGCTGGCTTCTAGGAAAGATTTGCAGCCCAAGGGAAAACAGAGAAGAGCTAGTTCTCATTCACAGCCAGCCTAGACTGGGGGGGAGCTGGGGGAAGGATATTTCTATTAGTTCCTGCTCTGTTGAAATTCAAAGAGACCATCAAATACTGATTAAAGACATAAAAATATTGAAAATCATTTCTTTACACTGCAGCAGACAGCATCTGTGCAATCAAGACCTTGTTGCTGGCAAAAGCCTGCTCCTCTCCTTGACAACACAATGATGAATCCATTCCAGTGTGGATGGGCTCCTATGAGTGATTTCTGTCAGCTCCCTGCTGGTTTGTGAACTGCTTCTCAAGACTTAACAAGACATTAGGAATCAGAAAAGTAGAAGAGGAGCCTGAGATAGGAGGAGGCTGTGATTCCCAGAGCTGTTCCAGCTTGCAGGCTGCTAGGTTAGATTGGTAGCATTGTACCCCCAAAAGTCAGGCAGTGGGTTGCTGCTTTATGATGGGGAACGATGAACCATGTTTTTATTGATGCTAATAGTGTTCTAAAGGGAGGAGCAGCTGAATATTTAGCTAGGCCTCACAAACCAGAGCAGATTTCAATTGCTCTTCCAGTGGAAAAGATTTACTTTCTCGCAGCATCTTCTTTCTGCTAGTGACAGCACATGGAAAACTAAAAGCTGATTTTCTGTTCTTTCCCTTCAGGAGGGCACATCAGCTATTACCATGGATGGTAAAACTCTAACTCTATCTGCTGGTGACAGCCTGCTTGTCCGTGCCCAGACTATGTGAGTAGAGATGACGTGGTTCAATGAATGATTTCTCATCTTCCAACAAAACGTGTATTTGGCCCACATGAGGCTGCACATCAGCTGGTGCAGAAACACAGTAGCTGTGAAGGCTGTGGATTTGCAATAGCCTCCATTATTCCTCAGGGCAGAAGTGTCTTCAGGAGGAAACAAAGCTAGATGTTCACTCTTAGGATTAAAACTGTGGAAAACAAAAAAGATGTGCACTACCAAGAAAAAGCAGAATGCAAAAGACCATTCATAAATGTAGACTGCACAAGTTCACCCACTGGCAATCACAGCACATCCTCTAAACTTCAGGCCAGGCTTAATCAACCTCAGTGCAGCAAGACTTGGGGTTCAGACTAAGAAGCCAGCTCTCTTCCTGCAGCAGGACGCATATAGCTGTTTCATAATCATGACACACACTATATATGAAAAGGAAAAAAAATTAGTTTCCAGAGGAAATGGAAAGGGATAGTATTTGCCAACTCTCGTGATGAGTGGCATGAGCTGATAAAGTGCCCACCATGAAGATGAAGGATGATGAATACTCAGTGGTAATGCAATGCAGGAGATTATAGGCAGATGGCAAAGATGGCCTTCTTTCCTACAGGAAAAAAATCTCACAGGTAGTAGCTTGCACCTTTTGCACCCTTTGTACAGCACTGAAAACATTTGCTGCAAGAGATGAAACTGCACCTCCAATTCCAACATGCAGCCACCTCCTCCCTTTATCATTACTTCCATCACTTCTGTGAAATCACTTAAATTAACCCCCAGTCCTCCAGTCCAACAGATGAACATGTGTTTTCAAAGTCATGACATGCTGCACATGCAGAGATCTGTCACCATTAAGCCGTTTATTAGATCTTTGCAGCAGGCGCCTTTTGTACACATCACTTGCACGCTGACTGATCTCTGGCCATTGGAAATAGCTAATATGAGAGAGATGACCACAAGGCAAATACTATTGAATTTGTAGATACTGATTGTGTTAAAATAATACCTGCACTGAGGGGATGATTCCATTCCAATCCTTCTGTCACCAAGATCAGAATAGATACCTTCCTGCTTGGTTCATCTGTAAGTAGATATACATTCTTCCTCACCACATCATGATGTTTAGCTTAGGTTGGTGATGGTGCAGAATAATTCCCTTAACTATCACAAGACAAGCCAATACGCAAAGAGAACAAGTATATTCAGAACAGCACTTGTTTGTTTTCCTTACTTCTCAGCAGCATCAATGTTCCAGTTATTGGTTTGAGTGTGTGGCTCCCCCCCCATACACACTGGATCATCTCTCTATTTTTCTAGGTACTACTGGAAAAGAACAGAAGAATGTGTTGCTCTCTGCATTGCTCAGGATCCAAAGCGCAAGCAACCTTATTCCTAGCTCCTGTGTCAGCTGACTTGGATGATAACTAAGTTTTAACCTACTTGTCTTATCTTAATGATCTGCTAGTCAGAATACCTGGAAACATAATTAGTCTAAGCCAATGATTACATTGAATTAAGTGCAGTCAAATGCTGTGCACAGTTAAAAATTCACCCCCGTAGTTAAAGTTTCATCAAAATCTACAATCAATAATTTTGTCTAAAAACCCAAACAGAACAATAATTCTTATCTGACAGGAAATGAAAACAGATCAGGATTACTTATATAATAATGTATATGATACTATCTAGAATAAGTGAAAGGCTTTTCAAATGCAAGTCTCTGCCATAAGATGTAGAAAAGGAGATAGGACACATACTTTAATGCTTGCTTAAGTAAGTGTTCACTTCTTTGTCTCAGTCTTGTTATTTCTAATAAACTGGGTATAACATTAGTTACCCAGCCCACAGTGGGGGAGCTTTAGTGGGCTGTAGCTTGCAGATTTGCTGAGATACTTGGCTAAATAGGAGCCTAGTCCTTAAGGCTATTGAGGGTGTCACACATGAAAAGGAGCTACAACATTCCTTTTGAAAAAGGGACTCATTTATCTGGTTATCCTTGGGTTTGGCATGTGTGCAGAACTGCTTTCTCCTTGAGCAAACAGCTATCATTGAGGAATTTAGGGTACCAGGATGTTACATTTTCAGTCCACCAGTTAGGGGGTACCCACAGAAATATTTCTGTATTTCACACCAAATCATAAGTGCATAAACCACAGGAACATGTAGAACAATGTCAAGAATAATCAACAGCTTTCACCTATCCAGAAACAAAAAGAATAATGAAGATACCTCTGGATTAGACACCTCCCAGGATTTACAATTAAGGCCCCACTCAAACGCTATTTACGATGAAGTCCTTTTATGACAACCTGTGCATCAGCACATGAATTCTACCCACTTCCTATGCTAGGTGCTTAAAATCAGAGCAAGAACCAGATCAGAGCACAAATGGGAGCACAGAGAGAACACACTTTTTACTTCTCCCAAGGTGCTTAACCACTGTGCTTTAGAAACCTACAGCTTCTCTTTTTCCAAGTCCTCAAATAAGTTCCAGTGGCCCCTGATCAGACAGTGAATCTTTTTCAGGTGTTTTGTTCCTCCTCTGTCTTAAACATATTGTAAACTGCCCCAACAATGGTATCTTTAAATTGGATGTACCCCTGCTCCTCTGCTTGTGAGGAAGTTGGCCAGATGCAAATTTGGTCCCTGAAGTCCTTTTAGCTGTTAAGAGCTGTTTCTGTCTATGTGTGGTTACCTCAGTAGATAATTTGTCACCAGTGTTGTTGAAATCACAGTGTGGGGACTTCACTGCTAATCTTTCTCATAAAGATGAATTTCAGACTTAGCTTAGTGGCAAAAGCTTAGTTAGGTATGTTATGTTGTCTACAACATTTCCTAATGCACTCCTGTTGACAACGTGCTTGTTCATGCATGTCCATGACTACACACCAGCACAAAACCATATCCTCTGCATACACAAGGCATTTTCTTTACAGCTCCTTCTATACAAAGTGCACCTATACCCCAATTTGGGCACTCATTTTCTATTGGAATTATAGAGATATTGTGTCACTTCGTACTTAATAAACTTACTACAGTTTGACAGATTATGCTAACCTCATTAGTACAGTATTGCACAGACAGTCCATCTGTTGCTCACTGATTTGCCAAGACTCAAAAGTAAAGCCTTTATACAAATATATATTCTAAGCAGCATTGCCATAAAGCCTATACATACCAGAAGCCATACCTACACCATATTTCAGAAATTCATTATTACCTTCAAACACATGCAGGATTATCCAGAATCACAAACTGCAGCTGACTTGGAAAGCTCAGAAAGACACAACAAAAGAGTTTTGAGTGTACCTACAAGTGTCTGCAGAGGTATTCCAAGCCTAAATCTCCCCTAACCTGGAAGTCAGCAGGAGCTTTCCCCTTCATTTCAAACGGGAAAAGGTGATGTGGCCCAATCCTGCCAGTTGAGTAAAATGTCAGGGTGGACCGTCACTGATCAGTGCCTTTAATGTGTTTAATCCCAACGAGAGAACTGGTAGCTTTTGTAAAGAGAAATATAAATCACTCCTCTTTATCTATTGATACATTTTGTCTCCTATTATTATAGCATTTAAATCATATATTGAGCGATATAAGCATTATTATAGTACTACAAATTGAGCAAGTAACTTACATCTTAAAGTCATTCTTTCAGTTCATGTAAGTTAGCAATATAGATCAAAAATAATTAAAGTAATTAGTGTCTCCTGTTGCCACTGGACTGAAAGGTCTGACCTGACAGGGCACTTATGTTCTTATTTTGAGCTATGCTGACTTACATGTATCACAGAAATTAATTGATAGCATCTCACTATATTTCTCCTTATTAAGTGCCAAAATATGAGACCACAACAAAACTATGTTGATTGGCATGGTTACATTATACATCAGCACTGGTTCAAAATGACTAGTATTGCTTGAAGGAATCATAATACTGAACAAAGAAATATTCCTGCTACAGTAAATAAAGCCTAAGCCTTCACCAGCTGCTTCTGTAAAACTGAAACAAGGCAGACAAAAACCAACTACTTGCAAAACACGTATGTTTGTGGGTCTGAGAACACTACAAGGAAAACAATGACTCTCACAGATCATGTAGTGAACACACCAGAGATCAACTGCAGAGTCAAGATTGTCCAATTTAAAAAGAAATAACAAAGAAGAACCCCCCACAGAACAGTTAAGACAAGACAATGATCTAATGCCAACCACATTTCATCTTGCAATACATAAACTGACAGCTTGTAAAAGTCAAGAGAGGAACTCTTCTTTCTCCATGACTGCTTTATTTTTAGACCTTGCTTGTTCCTCTGAAGTAACAAATTGACCAGAGGCAGAGAACTAGACTAGGTGGATCAGTAAACTGGTAGAATAAGGGGTGCTGTAGTCAGTGCTTTCCTCAGCCCCACACAGCATTTACACCCGTAAACCAATTGTATCTTGTGGCATGAAGATAATAAATGCTTTAATTCTGTTGTTCAAAATATTCATTGTTCTCCAATTTCAGCTCTCCAGCCACATCTATTTTGTAGAACAGATGCACAGAAAGCAACCCTCCCACCATCACTGCATATGAGTAAAAGAAGAAAAACTACTGAAGTTATTTAACAAATTCCTACAAAATCAGCTTGTGCTCATAAAGCAGAGAGTTCAGGGCTTTGGGTTGTCTTTTGAGTTAATAATCCAGAGTGCACTTGAATGGACACTTCACGCTAATGAAGGTCATCACCTCCTGGTCCATAGCTGACTGAATACACAAGTACTTGTAGAGCTACTCTTCAACATCAAAGTAAGCAGAATAATAGCTGGTTAGACCCAAAGAAAAACTGTTGATTTTAAAGTAATAATGAAGAGAACAAAGTTAATATCTGCCCTGCCACTCAAAGTAAATGCCTGACCTTCAGGTCCTAAGACTATCTGGTACAGAAAGATTTTATGCTTCATCCAGTCAGCAATATTTTCAGTTGATTGTCCAGAAAGTGTGGAAGTGCACAAAAAGTCTCCCTTTTAATGCAATATAAATGGCAGAACAATTCTAAGTTGCTGTTGCTCTAGGTTAAGTACATCTCCAAGATCTCTGGCCAAGTAATTCATTGTAAGTTGCATCAGAACCACATGCTAGAAGATTTTAACACTGCTTAGTATTCTTAAGGAGCTGCTAAATAGGTGCACGCACATGGCCACTGAACAGCTAAATGAAAAACTGTGTCCCTGGTTTGGGAGATAAAATACACTGAAGCTGGAGAAAAATTATTTGCGTTCTAAACCACTATGTCACATAACCTTATAAGCCACTGAAGATACCATGACTATGACAAAGTACTCTAAGCATAAGCACATTTGCAGCTTAGCAAGGAATTTGGGTACATCTTTACTATATCAGAGAAAAAAAAACAGAGCAAGAATATATAAAGATGTTCTAATACTTTTCCCTTGAAGGGAACTAGTTTGCTTAGAAGGCAATACTAAAGCATGTAGGGGATGAAGCTGGTACTTCACGCATAGCAGACTTAAACTCTTCTATATTGTGTTTCCCATAATCTCAAACTGTATGCTTTATGGTTTGAAAATAAATTTGATGATGCAATTGAGAAAAGCAGCTAAACACATGACAATGTAGAACTGAATCTGGAAAGCTTCACCATATGATTTCCAAATACCACCGGGGTTTGACCGTGGAATACAGTCATTGCACCTTACGTAGCTTTCTGGTATCTTCTCTTCCTTTGAGAGCCTCAGTTTAGCATCTGGACTCTATGCAGAAGACACATCTGGGCATCTCTAGATAGACTCCACAATAACTGCTAGGCTAAGCAGAGAACTGCACACACAGCACAGGGCTGTCCATGGCTGCACCACAGGGAACTACCACCAGGGTCATTTATACACCACCACGCTTTGCTCTCAGGGAGGCACCTACCTTGAGCCACAGGGCCCATGCTTTATTTTTCCAAGAATGAAGCAAAGCTCATTCTCTTCTTGCAAATCACAGCCAGAGATCTAGAACCTCATTTTGACCCAATACTTCCAGAAGGCAAATCTTGCAAGGAACAGAAGTCCCAGGAACAAGTCCTCCTCCAGGAGAAGGAAATCAAACTCACATCTTTGCTGTCCTGCAGGAACATCACAGTTACAGGGCCTTCTGTTTGGGGCATTTCCTCCTGCTTTGGTACATCTCCACAGTACTGCAGCAAGCGCAACTGAGCCATGCAGGGAGCACAGCAGTGTTTCTAGTGAGGTAGAGAATAATTCCTATTCAGCAAATACAGTTACAGAAAATATTACTCCATAAAACCAGAAGTGCTGACAGAAAGCATGTATCACCCCAAAGCCATTGTTCCAGTGGCAATCATTTGCCTGAACACATCTGTGATTTGAGCTGTCTGTAGCACCTTGACATATGTGACAAAAAGAAGGAGAACGACACATTTTGACTTGGGGAAATAGCATCAGCAGATTGCTGAACCACAGGTAGATCAGCGTTGTTTATGACAACCTGAGAAAAATGTTAACAGTTACCGATTGCTTCCTGATACTGGTAGCTAACGACCCCTATGGTCTCAACCCTGTATGCGTTTTTACTGAGAGGCAAATAAACAATCAATGGGCAAACCCCCTGTCGTGGTTTATTCCATAAATCAACCACGCAGTTTGTTCACTCACTTCCCCCTTTTTCTTCCCTCTGCTCCTGGA
>JANRGW010037908.1:0-24592 GCA_024733675.1 Psilopsiagon aymara
GTGGGCCCATGACACTTCAGGCCATCAGGGCAGAGATGCAACATACAGATGGGCTCGTGATCGAGGGGTGGACTTAAAAATGGGCACTATTGCGCAGGTTATTCATGAGTGTGAAATGTGCTGCAATTAAGCAAGCTGAACGGTTAAAGTCTCTTTGATATGGAGGACGATGGCTGAAGTACAAATATGGGGAGGCTTGGCAGATTGATTATATCACACTCCTACCAACCCACCAAGGCAACCGCCATGTGCTTACCATGGTGGAAGCAACAGCTGGATGGCTGGAAATATATGCTGTGCCTCATGCCACTGCCCAGAACACTATCCTGGGCTTGAGAAACAGATTTTGTGGTGACACGGCACCCCAGAGAGAACTGAGACAGACAATGGGTCTCATTTCCAGAAGAGCCTTATAGACATTTGAGCCAAAGAGCATGGTATTGAATTGGTATGTCACATCCCCTACCATGCACCAGCCTCTGGGAAAATTGAATGGTACAGTGGGCTGTTAAAAACTTAAATCCATGTTTTCAGTTGTGGGGTTTTGGCTTTTTGGTTTAGTTTGGTTTTGAGGGGTACATGTTTGGATTTTTTATTTTGTTAGTTCATTTTTTTAGTTCATTTTAAAGAACCTCTTTAAAACAGAATCTCATTTAAAGAAGAGTGACCTCTGAACAGAGAAGACATAGTATGTTAGCTATTTTGTACTTCCCTTGAATTTACCTTTTGCATGAGAGAAACTGACCTAAAATATGCTGACCTTAAATGTAGTGCCATAATAACAGAGAAAAGGAAATGGAAAAAGAAAGACATAAGCATGTAAAAACGATCAGGATGAATTGAAATCTCCCTCTCAGAGATGACCCTGTAACTTAAGAGGAACATTTAATGAAACATAAATCCACCTCAAGCTAATTTGTTTGTGAAAGGTGGGGAGGGGGGAGCTTCTAAATTTAGTTTTAATTTTTTTCAGTCCTTTGGCTTCCTTCTTTCAAGCTTCTCATAAATCTTAGTTCCCATCTTTTTTATCCATTAAATATCTTCCCTTTTCCTCTTTTATTCTTGGGTTATATGTTCCTTTCCTCTATCATGCATATTCAGTCTTTCATGACCCTGGTCTTCCTACCTTACAAGTTTGATTTAGCCTTGCCCTCTTCATCCTGTGTTAGAGTTTATCCAGTTAACCTCCCTACTCTGTTGAAGAAAGCTTCCTGTACCAGCGGTCTCACTCTGATGAATGCTCCCAGTACCACCGGCTTTTACCTGTAACACATATTGAACCTATCCATAGTAACAACTCAGGAATTATCTGAGCCATTTTACTGGAACAAAATAGCTACATAATTTAAATGGCTAAAATGTTGAACAGTAGTAATTTGGACTTCAAGACTTCTGAGAAAACAAAATCTTACTTTTAGATGCAGTAAGAAAGCAAATTACCATCTTGATTTAGGCCACAGATTAAAAATTAAAATTAATATACTACCTTTTAATCCTGTATCATAGATAAAAAGAAAAAAAAAAAAAAGGAGGAAAATAAGGAGTTCAGAAATGGAGTAGAATGCACATTCAGCTTAGCTTAATTACAATGATTCTCTGTTTGGTTGGTTTTTACATGTCATTTTTACATAGCGGTAAACTAATGAAGTCCAAACAAGCCAATGCTAATAATTTGACTAAGACATCTTTGGAGCTGCTGCAACAACAGAATGGTCTAATTCTTACCTCACTGAGTTCAGTGACACTGTCTCAGCACTAAAGTGGTACCATGTTACAATGATTTCGCATCTGTGTATCTGTGTAAATTTAGGCAATAGTGACAGCTCCATGGTTTCTACACCCGATTCGTTAATGGCTGGTTATAATATGCGCGCCTATCTTCCTTCTCCTACTCTCAGTTTTTAAATTGCGGGGTATTTATCACAAAAGTTGTCATTCAAGCCTAGCTCTATAGTGCAGAAATGCATGTTTTGAAGCACAGAGTGCCATCTAGTGGAAATACATTGCAAACAGCACCGCATTTAACAGCTGGAAAAGGTGAAAAACATTAATCACCACCAGTCCTGAGCTGACTGAGCAGCATTGTCCCACTATCCATTCGTGCTTTGACTAATGAACCCCTAACATACTTGTGAATCTTCGTTTCCAGCTAAGTCTAGCCAAATATTTGAGACAGTATTTGAGGACTAGTTATAAAATATTCAAATGAATGGGAATTAAGCAGAACTATTTTGAAAGCTGTGCATGAAATATTAGGTTCTCTTTAATGAAAGATAACTTTCAACAGTAGAAGCCCAAGAGTTTAATCAACTGCTTACTGAGACACTGCAGCTCCACAAACTCATCCTCCACAAACAATTCCAGCAGCTTCAGGGTTTTACTTTCCTTCACACTAGACCATGTCACTTAGTTAAGATGAACAGCTCCAGAGCGGGACAGTTTCACAGCAGTGTTTGAGATTGTGGTGTACATGGGAGATTTCCTGAGTCAGGGAAACTGAGATCCCTAGTGAGCTGGCAACTCACGCAACAGTGACACACCTTATGGAGGCATTTAAGTGGGATGGCTTCTATAAATGGACTCTTTGAGTGGAAAGACACAGGCTCTATGAGAAGGACAGGCAGGGGAGATAAAGAGGGGGTGTCACCTTCAATGTCAGAGGCCAGCTGGAGTGCAGTGGGCTCTACCTGGGAATGGAGGAGGAGTTAACTGAGAGCTTATGGGTCAGGAATACAGGGAGTGCAGGGACTGGGGACATTATAGTGTGGGTCTGCTACAGATTGCCTAAGAAAACTGTGGATGAGGCCCTCTATAGACATGTAGATGTGGCCTTATATTCACATGCCCTGGTCCTCATGGGGAAATTCAACCACCCTGATACCTGTCAGAGGGAAAACACAGCAGGGCATGAACAATCCAGGAAGTTCCTTGAATGCATTGATGATAACTTGCATTTCTTAGTGACAGGCATTAGAAAGAAATTCTTTACTGTGAGGGCTGTGAGGCACTGAAACAGGTTGACCAGAGAAGATGTGGCTTCCCCATCCCTGGAAGTGTTGAAGGCCAGGTTGGATGAAGTTTTGAGCAACCTGGTCTAGTGGAAGCTGTCCTTGTCTGTTTCAGGGAGGTTGGAACTGAATGACCTTTAAGGTCCCTTACAACCAAAAACATTCTGTGAGTCTATGACATACAAGAAAATCCCATCAGAACTCTATGTTCTTGCACTGATCTTGAACAGCAAATTTTGAAAGAGAAATTTTGTAGAATCACAGAATGGCTGAGGTTGTAATGGACCTCTGGATGTCACCCAGTCCACTTCCCATTCTTAAAGTAGGGGCATCCAATTCCAGTTTCCTAAGGCCATGTTCAGGTGATTTTTGAAGAACTCCATGGATGGAGACTCCACAGCCTGTCTGAGTAACCTGTGCCAATGCTTGATTACCCTTACAGTAAGAAGGCATTTCCTGATTTCAGATGGAACCTTCTGTATTATGGTTTATGCCCATTGGCTTTTGTCCTGTGATTCAGAACCATGGAGAAAAACCTGGCTTTGCCTTCTTTATACCCTCTCTTTAGGTATTTATACAGAGAGAATAGCCTCACTGTGCCTTATTCTCTGTAGGCTAAATAGTCACAGGCCTTACAGCCTTTCCTCACAGGATAGATACTCTACTCCCTTCATCATCTCTGTGACTTGTTGTTGGACTTGTTCTACTAGGCACATGTCTGTCTTGTACTGAGGAGCCCAGAACTGAACACAGTACTCCAGGTGTGGCCTTACCAGTGCTCAGTAGAGGGGAATGATCACTCACCTTCACCTGCTGGCAGTCCTTTTCCTAATGTATCCCTGGATACCACTAGCCTTCTTTGCTACACGGGTGCATTGTTTGTTCACTTTCAACTTGGTGTCCAACAGAACTCTCTAATCCTTGCCTGCAAATCTGCTTTCCAGCTGAGTGTTCCCAGAATATACTGGTGTATTCACTTCAAAGGGGAAAAATATATCAGCTTTGTTACCCCATATTATTGGGGGTTTATATATTCTGCTAAAGCATTATGTATTCTGCTAAATATTAAAAGAAATTATTAATTTATCTTTGCCTTTCCTTACCATAAATCCATACCACAAATGCAAATGCCCTTCAAATGCAAACATCATCATGTACACCACTTCATAGATCAGACACATGAACAACTCAATCTGGAAAACATATCTGTTAACTAAGTAAGCATTCTCTGATTTGGTGGGACAACTAAGTCCCTTCTCATCTAGCAACTACTGTATTTAATCTCCACAAAACTTCCTGCTGACATGAGTATGCCAGCCTTTCTCAATGCCCAGTTAATAACTAATCACGTAAGATGTACCTAGGTGTGACAGCATGCAGCAGCCTGTCTTACCAGTGCCTAAAAGGAAGGAAAAAGATATGGCTGCCATCAACATTTCTAGAAGAACTCAGCAAAAAATTATTTAACTTGCCATTACAGAAGAAATACTGTTTGGAGAACCTCATGTTCTTCCTCTTTGGTTTAGTCTGTTATGTCTATCTAAGACCATACCTTTCCTACAAGAAGAGTCCTGCTTTTGCTCACAGAAGGCATATGGAGTAAGGCTGAATTATCTCTTTTCAACATCAGTATGGTTTAAATGGACTGAATCTAATAATGAAACTGTACCCCAGAGGCAAGCTGACTGCTGAGCAGTGCCATTCATCGCAAATGCTTCCAGAGCTGGCTCACATCTCTGACTGAATTGTGAATTCAGCGACCTCAAGTTTCCCATGCCTCTTGTATGCTCACTGAAGAAGGAGAGCTGTTCTGAGGTTGAAAACTCTCACCTTGGCTCCCAGCTCCTGTTAAGATTCAAGATTATCCAAGAGCAATGCAAAATATTTGAATGAAGTGTGAAGGCATTCCTCTTCCATTTTTAACATTGGTGTTCATACATTAATGACTGGATCATTTCAAACTGCTAAATCCAGTGAAATTCACCTGGAGGAAGAAAGGATTTATCAAAGGACTCCCTGAGCCTTTTGCTGTTACTTTCAGAAGTCTTGGAGGACAGCTGGGTTTTTCAAAGCACAAGAGGAAAAACATAGTATGAAGCTGTAAAAAATGGAGGAAGGAAGAGAAAGGGAACAAGCTTCTGCATCTTGTAGTCTAATCTCAGTTCCCTGAAGTATACTGTGGGGGTAAAAAAAAAAAAAAAAATCATCAGCTGATCTATTTATAGCCTTTGGAAAACGAAAGACGGTGTTAAGAACGAATTGCTTCAGAACAATGCAATTAAAAAAAAAAACAGAAAAAAAAAGAAGAAAAAGTAATAGGTCCTATGAGGAAAGAGAAGTATAATGTACTATCTCTTTCTAACTTTTAACATTGGCTCAGATGGCATTACAATAACACTTAGGACACCTGGTAAAAAGTAAAGCAAAAGTGATAGAGTGGGTGTAAAGCTTGCCGGAAAACTGTGCAGCCTGACTAAATCAGAGGTTAGCCATCAAAATGACAGGCAGTTTTGAGCAGAGCTCTTCAGCCTGTCTTTGACAGTTTCTAATCTTAATGTAAATCAGAGTCAAATTGCAGCATAAAGGGGTACAAGTTCTGGGATGTTTAAATGTGAGTGTGTATTGTAAGACTGAAAGAAAAAGGTTCCACTTTCTCATAACCCAGAGAGCGTGTAAAAAGAACATGCAGAAGTACAAGAAACGTGACCTACAAAGAATGACTGTGGATATCAGGACTGTTTAGTCTGTAGAAGACTAAGGACATAGTCTTTGTATGAATAAGGGTTGTTGTTGCAAAGAAGGGAATAATTTGTTATTAGTTTCCATGGGGAATAAGAGAAACATTTCCATTACAGGAGGTTTTTAAGGATAGGCTTGTCAAATATTTGGTAGGAACAGTCTGAACATACTTAATTTGAAAGTAAAGGAATCATATGACTTGAGGTTAATTTCAGTTATAATTTTTATGGCTGTAAATGACAGACATATTGGCCAAACTATTAAGCATATTTCCTGTGTCCAAAACTGAAATTCTTAGAGTTCTTTGGTAAAAATCAGTGACTTCTGTTCCTGATCAGTTTAAAGTTTAAGGAAGGAATACAGGGTCTTTACATTGTTGTGGGTTTTTTTTTTTTTTTTTTTTCCATGTCCTGGGTTCAGCAGTAGCAGTCATATTTCCCCTTCTTGGTAGCTGTTGCACTGCTGTGTTTTTGACTTTTGGCCTGGGAACAGCACTGATAACACCAATGTTTTTAGTTATGGCTTAGTGACGTTTGGTCTGGCCAAGGACTTTCTGAGTCTCACGCTCTGTCAGGGAGGAGAGGAAGCCGGGAGGAAGCAGAGACAGGACACCTGACCCAAACTAGCCAAAGAGGTATTTCATGCCATAGCACATCATGCTTAGGACGTAAAAACTGAGGGCAGTTACCTGAAAGGGTTAGATCACTGCTTGGTAGGGCTGGGTATCTGTTGGGGGGTGGTGAGTGGCTGTATTCTCTTCCCTTGTTATTTCCCTTGTCATTTCCCTTGTCATTATTATTATTGGTGGTAGAAGAAGTGGTTTTTGTTATACCTTAGTCACTGGACTGTTCTTATCTCAACCCAAGGGAGTTACATTTTGTAGATTCTCCTCCCCATCCCTTAGGGAGCAGGGGTTGGGGAAAACGTGGGGGAGTGCATGAGAGAACTGTGTGGCTGATTTATGGCTAGGCTTAAACCATGACATGCGAATAGGAAATATTGGGAAAAAAAAAAAAACCACCCCCAGAAAAACAACTTCTAATTGTACAATGTTTCTGTACATTTTATCTTAAGATAAGGACATTCATAATGTTATCATAAATACTTTCAATTCTCAGTAAAGGTTCAAAAAAAATGAATAGTTTTAACATCATTTTTAAATGATTGTTTTGGAATATGTTAATCTGCCTCTTCTTGGTTTTCCTCTCCCATGCCAACTCTTTTTATCCATATGTGTAATATAACTCATGAATCTGACTGAATGACACAACTGTGCTTTTTAAAAAGAGGAAGGAAACTTGGGAAAAATAAAAGAAAATAATGTAAGACTTCAGATAGGACTGCTAAGAGCTCCAAATTTCTGAGTAGATACTTTCGTAACAAGAGTCTAAACAGTACACACCACTTTCCCTACAAAAATTACAGTCTCAAAGTTATACCAAGTTCTGTTTTAATTAATTTCCCATGGATAAAATGACTCAGTAACTACTGTCTGGGTGTCACGCAGGACAGCAGCTCCCTGTGGGCCAGGGGCCATCAGAACAGAGTCTGGCAGCTGAGGCCCATCCTGCCACCCCAGCCAGGAGCAGAGCAGCTGCAGAACATGAGGGCATCCCAGCCACAGGACATTAGGCAAGTCCCTGGGGATAGGGACATAAGCTAATACTAGGCTGGGACATGAGGACTTCATCTGAGCCCAGCTTGGTGGGATTCATTGCCAGGCAAAGAAGGGCTACAGGAAGCTGGAGACAAGCCCTGCTGCGGCACTGCTGAGGCAGAGCCTGACAGTCCTTGGAGACTGACATGGGGTCTTGGGTGATGGACTGAGTAGAAAGAACCACTGGGGAAGCTGGAAAGGAACAGTCAAGGCTCTCAGTGCCAGCAGGGCCTGGAAGATTACCTTGAAAATGTTAGATATTGCATTCCTAACAATGTGCCTACCTAAGAAACATGACTGTCAGGTAATTCTCAAGGGAATATTACAAATATTCTCTTATTGAAGAGGAAAAAATATTATTTTATCAACTAGCAGCAAAAATAATAATAAAAACAAAAAAACCCAAACCAACAAAAAAACCCGATCTTCAAAGCCCCTAGATTATATCCTTCCTACAAAAAAAAAAAGAATTTGTATAATCAAGCAGCCTTCTTCAGACTTTAACCTTCTCTAACTTGCAGCCATCCAAATGTCTCATATGCACACCAGGTGAGAGTTACGGTAGGTTTACCATGCACTGCAGAATTCAAGGACACATATTTTATTAGCAAAATTGACTTTCTATTGCTTCACCCTACTTATAATGTTGAAAGATACTCCTAGATCATTGAACTCATTCTACTAAAAAGTACTGGTTTTCACTTTTTACCAACATCACCTGAGTAGAAGGACCCACCACTTACTTTCAGAGTGAAGAAATATCCCTTTTATCTTATCCTGTGAAAACATTATATAGTTCTGCTTTCTGTACACAAGGAATTGGTATATTTATGCCTCATTACTAACTTTAGCATTAAATGCCTATTAAAATTAGATGTGTGTATGAATTTCACACTGTTTGTTTTCTCAACTTGTGTCCAATCTAAGTCTTTATCCTAGCTGTGGTTCACTGTCATACTCGCTGTACCTTCAAAATCTTTCCTGTATAGAAACAGCACAGTATGGGGTACAGTTTTGCATTCAGGAGCACATGACAGAGGTAATCTGGTTTTTTTTCTGATGCCATGAGTGTAACCGCAGAATATCTGTGAAGTGGTACCTTCCTATATGAAGGGTGACCATCACACAAAATTTGCTCTTATAAATAAGGATATAGGAAGACTCTTGCCTACTTCACTTTTATTTGGAAGAATACATAGAATACAAATTTGAGGTCAAATCATATGGTCTGTACTCTATTTCTGCTCAGCAAGTAATCCCAGAATTAGGCCCATACAAATCACATGCCACATTTATTCAAGATATATGGAAAAGAGTGTAAAAACTTTCATAATATAAATTAATAAGCAAACTATGATTGTTAACACCAAACAAATAATAGAATCCCAAGAGTCTATTCTGTTTTATTCTTTTTCTGCTGTCCTATCATCTCACTACACCATCAATTTACTTTTACGGGACTAGCTACACCATACAAAGGATAAAAGTTCCCAGCTTCATCCAAACAAACAAACAGAACTAAGTCTATGCAAATCTTGCCAATTACCGTATCACCACAGGGCAACTGTTTCTCTCCTTTTTTCTGATTTCTCTCAGAGGACATCATCAAACAGAGGAGTCTTCCAGCACATCTGAAGGTCAGTAGGTTGAAATTAATTTGCACAAGAGTGAGGAACAAATTCCAGAGAGAAGCATCATAATGAGCTCCAACAATTTCCTTTTTGCCTTTATCTCTCTGGTGGCCCATCAGTTCTCTTGTTCATACCTTGGCTGCTAATGCACATTTTTGTCTTCTAGCTCTCTGCCTTTGCCAGGGAACCTTTGTAATTGGGAAACACTTTCATGTGCGGATAGTGTTTGAGCTGATAGAGCTAACAAAAAAATTAACAAACAAAACAAATTGCCACAAGCCATCACAGCTGAACACATGAGTAACTGGTCCATGATGTATCTTACAAGGATACCATGGTTTAAAATAGAGGCCAAAAGGAGGAAAAGTTTAAAAAGTTTTGCTCTAAATAATTTAAATTCTTTAAATATACCCTTCATTTAAAGACACCTTTAGAAGCTTACCAGTAGTTATGCAATTTGAAAAGGTAGTAGGAGATGAAGGAGAGAGAAGTAAGAGAATTGTGGGACAGGCAATATCATTATGTTATAGCTGAAAATTATACACATGCATTATCTTCATGGGCCACAAATTAGGGTTAAGCATAGTTATAATTTTCTGAATGAAATGACTGTAACCAGGAAAAAAGCCAACATCTAAAGGTTATGTGGTTTCAAGCAATTTGACATATCTTATCATTCACAATTATTACATTTGTCAGGGCACATATTCACATACACTTTTTATCAGTCAGGTAAGTATTTTTATTCACTGATTGAGGGTAGAAAGAGGAAAGCAAGGAGACTGATCAAAATACAAAATGTGGCTTTTGGAAAGAATTACTGAGGTAAATTTTTAAATTTGTTCTTTGTTTCCTATTAAATCTTCTCTTTTGCATCCTGTATACACATTTCTTACCCTTGTAGAAACTTGCACTAGCGATTCACCAGCTGATGGATTTATTTAATGACCTAGAGATTCATTCCTCTATATGCCACCTTTCTGACACCAAATCACCTTCATATGAATTGCCTGCAGGCTGCACACTTGCACTGCATTTATTATGGAACTTATGTTGACATGATGACTTTTCCAGGTCCAGCTGTAATGCATCTGGTGTTTATGGAGGTCAAAAGAGCCAGAAAACTGTGCTCTTGCTTTTTTTCTGCCAGTTCATGTCTTTTTATTTTTTTTATTTTTTTTTCCCCAGCCCAAAAGCATCAACAGGTGTTACCCATTGTAAAAAAAAAAAAAAAAAAAAACCAACACTTTACAGATGTGACATCTTAGGGAAGGAAGCTTACTGCAGAAAGGAAAACTCTCACAGTATTCTGCATTCTGCTCATTCAGACAGTCCCTGATGTATCTGAAAAGATAGCCACAAATTAAAAAAGAACATGTGCTTCATGTTACAGATATATTTTCAGGTGATGGTGAACAGGAGCATGCACATCTATCTTTCTAACATAAAGGGAATGTGATATTTATAATTGAAAATACAGACATAGAAAAGAGGAAAAATAATTTCCAGGATGGAGGTTTGTTGACTTCCACTCAACTATGGTGTTTTTTTATAGTGGAAGATAGATACTTAACAGCTTCTCCTCTTCCTTTCGTCTTGCAGTCCAGTTCTGAGCCAAGATGCCCAACAGCTTTGCCTGAAGCCTGTAAGCAGAACCGTGTTCAAGAGCTGAGGAATGTGCACAGAGAGAACTGCATTGTTTTCTCTGAAGAGTTCCCTGTGATGGGGTGTACGTTAAGACATCACCTCACTATGCCCCACAAAGACTGTGCTGAAAGGCCAGTTGCTTTGTGTTTGCTTGTCAAACAAAGTTATGTAAAAAAGAAGAATTTGAAGAGTCTGGTCATTAAAAAAAAAAAAAAAAAAAATTAAAAAAATAGTCTGCAGTAAAAAAAAAAGCTACATATATCCACTTGGCAGAAGAAAGATGATCTGCTCCTCAACCTACGTTTTCTGTTTGTCATATATTGTTTAATATACAATACCGACCACAACTTTTAATGTATTATGTAAAAAATAAGCCCTTTTAAAAATCACTGTAACTGAAGTAAAAGAAGTTACTTTAGGATATGGTTCTAAACTGTCAACCTGACAAAATTAAAGATAATCTTTTCATGTGCGCTGAACCAAAAGAATTACTTTCAAGCTCTCTGGTAAAGTCTCACAAAATTCAAATCAAGTTTCCAAAGAAAGCGTTTCTTGGGTTGCTGGTTCATCTGTTCCAGAATGTGCTGCTTCCTATCCTGGATGAAACAACGCATTTTTCTGCCAGCAGATGACGGAGGTTTGCCTCTACCCAGATCTTACCATTACAGAGTCTGTGATTCAGGAGTAATAGAAGATGCTAGTTTTGATATACCTTACAATGGAATAAATAAACCACAAGATTCTGGTGTCTAGACGAAGTTCATCCCTTGAGTTCTCATTAATTACCTGTGAAGTCATGGCTGTGGGTAACCTTCTTAAGGCTTTGAATTTTCAAAACTTATCTTAGAGGTGGGGCATACAGACTACGTATCTTGAAAAAGTCTTTCTAGACTTGTAACGCCAGGGCCGTGTGAATGTTACTTTGGCTTCTACAGAGCCTAGAAGACTTTCTGCAAATGTTCAGTGAAAATAGGAATTAGATAAGACGTTGCAGCACCAGAGGCCTAGAAGCTTACAGCCAAATTTGAGTCAAATGCTAAGAAAACAACATTCTCCACAAACTGGAAGTTCCTTCAGTTCTGCAGTTGATCAACAGAGTAATAAAAAAGATGTTAAAACATCAGACTACTTTGCAAATAGAAAAATAAAATTCCAGAAAAAAGATTCATACATTTATTTTATTTGCCATAACATCTTATAATCAGTCGACTCTGTAAACAAGCTGTATATGAAAACTGGCATCTTTAATTATTCCTACCTTCCTTCATCTGCTACGGTTAATCAGGGATATGAACTGCAGATTGAAATGGAAAGATTAGATACGCACCTTCTTCTCTCATGTTGTCACATGTATCTTTTTTCATGAGTCAATTTCCCTAGAGAAGGTAACTCCCTACCTTTTTCCTCTCTTTCCATGCAGTATCATGCAGCTACCTTAGCAGCTGCTACAAGCTATTTTTTCCTACATGCTTTCAGTATTGTGCCAGTTGCGAGAACACTGTCATTTCCTTTCCACACATAGCTCTTCACCTGACAACAGGATGATCTGCCACATGTCGTAAATACTTGATTTCACATGGGAGTTCACTTTTATCTTCTTTCCTTCACTTTTATCTTTTTTCCTTTCATACCTCTGCAGTCACTTAGGTCAGCTCCAGCAATACTATTAGATGTTATTGAGTTGCTATTGCAGTGAAATTCTCTGTGATGGAATGGCATACAGTACTGCTTTCAGAAAATATCTCAGGAACGCCTAAGAAATCTGTCATTACTGAATGAACTGATGATTCCACGATTATTCAAGATAACAGTTTTCTGGAGGCTTAGTTACCATTCTACCATCACTGTCACTACAACAGGGGGTATCAGCCCTAGATACAAAAAATGGAGATTAACTAACAAAATTTAGAAAAGCCAGCAAGCTTTGCTTCTCTTTTTGTCTTGAATAGACTTCATGCAGAATAGGATCATTTGCACAGCAGTCACTTTTTTTTCATTTCAGATATTTCTTTTTTAATTGAGTCCCAAATAGGCTGAGGTGCACAGGCAAAGATGACACAGACAAATGGCATATCACTCCCAGAAGACTACAACTTTGCAATTATTAAAAACAAAAAAAGGTCATAAATGGTCAACATGGGGAGGTATACAGCATGACTAGAAACATTAAAATTAAGACGTTTAGCTGTAGGTGCTCATGTGTGAACTTCAAGTAGGCCAAATTCAAAGGGGATCTGTGAAGAAATTCAGTTGCCAAAATACATGCCTACAAAATTTGTCTACTGGAAATGCTCTAGATATCACTCATGGACTTTTTTCCTCCTTTCTGAAGGGTACATGCCTCCTTTACTCCTGTGCCATATCTGTCAGTGTTGGGATATTTTGACTTTATTAAGTATAGACAAAGCCATAATGAATAAGCCTAACTTAAGCATTTAATTTCTGATTATGATCATCTTAGAGCTCTTCTTTTCACATGTAAGTCCAGGAAACAAAGATTGCTTTTTTTAATACCACTTTATATTTGTCTATTTAAATTTTATGTGAGTTATTGATTCACCTGTCTCATTAGATTCAGGCACAATTCTTCATGTTCTCTTTTCATCCTCAGTATGATGAGTAATTTTGTATAAGCAAACTTTGTCATATCACTATTCACTTTTTTTTTTCCCATCATATGTATGGATATGTTCAACAGCCTATCTCCCAGACCACAGCTCAGGGAAGAACTCCAGTTATAAGCTCCATCCATACAAAGACAAGAATATTAACCTATACTTTCTATTTCCTGTTTTTTGAAATGACTATTCAGCTAAGCTTTTATCTCATGACTGCAAAGTTTCTTTAAAGTCATTTAGTGACGGATTATGCCAAAAAGATGTTCTGAAGTCCAACTGTATAATCTGTATCCTTCTAAAGAACTCCAAAGGCTTTACAAGACATTTCTCTTTACAAAACCCTTACTGACTCACACTTTAGTGGATTGTATTTACCCCAGTGTCCAACAATTCTCTTTTAGTAAAGCAATAGAATTCTACTAACTTGCTTTGACTGTTTTGCCTTGTGCAAGTGTGAGGCTTCAGTGTCCTATAATTTCCTGCATCCCTCATGGAAAGCTTTCAAAGGATTGACATAATATTTTCCTTCCCACACACACTGTCTTCTGGTACAGAGGAAATTGTTAAGAGAGTTTTATAGACTGCTACTAATAGCTACTTAATCTCTTGATTTTCTTATACTCATTTGTGATAACCAATTAGCATACTGTTTTATTAACAAAATATTTGCACCTTACAACGTGAAAAAAGACTGTCTTTTTAATGATTGGTGTTCTGGCCTGAAAGTGCACTGCCTTGCAGTGTCATGCTGAGCTTTTCATCAACCAATCAAGTCCCCAAGTCCTTCTCCTCAGGGCTGCTCTCAATTCATTCTCAGGCAAGCCTGTATTTGTACTTTGGATTGCCTTAACCCGACTGCAGCCCCTTGCATTTGGCCTTGTTGAACTTCCTGAGGTTTGCACAGGCACGCCTCTCAGGCCTCTGGATAGCACCCCTTTCCTTCCAGCATGTTGACTGCACCAGACAGCTTGATGTCATTGGGAAGCTTGAGAGTGTGCCCTCAATCCTAATGTCCATGTCATAGATAGATATGTTAAACAGCATCCGTCCCGGTACCACCCCCTGAGGAGCACCACTCATCACTGGTCTTCACCTGGATATTGAGCCACTGACTATTCCTGGAGTGTGACCATCCAGCCAATTCCTTATCCACTGAGTGTTCTGTCCATCAGATCTATGTTTCTCCAGTTTAGAGACAAGGATGTCATTCAGCACATAAGCAACACAGAGCAAGTCGCACAAAACTTCTCACAACTACTGATACATTTAGCTGAAGCAGCTGAACATCATGTGAAGAACTGTATCCTCCCACAAGATTAACTGTTAATACCTCCTTTTTAATAGCTGCCTTTTTCAGTGACTACACAAATATCCTTCAGGCACTTTTTACTTTGCAGTCATTTTATCTGATTTGTTTTTCCTTTCAGTGAAAAATGCAAGCTTAGTTAACATTAAAAAGGTCATCCTAATCTTTTTTAGGCTCTGAATTGTCATTTAGTTCTACTCAGTAGCACCTCCCCAGTCTCCCCAGAGATTGTGTCCTGAGATAAATGTTCAATATTATTTTGTATTTCTGAGTAGAATTCAGAATCTTCTTCATACTCAGATGCTAAAGGTTTGCTCTAAAACATCTCACTTAGTAAGCCCACTCTGGATATTCATGGGTTTTTTTTTACTGCAGACTGCATACTCTCAGTTTTCCAAATTGAACTATTGCCCAGTGCATTCTTCCTAGTAATTTTCTCCCTAGGCTCACCTAAATCACTGTCAAAACAGCAGGGAAGAAAACCAACAAGGAGCTTAACTCTTGTAGAATTTTCTAGCTGTGCTGCATTCAGCTGTCAGCTTTTGCTGTTGCCACTATTTGGTTTCTTTTCCTTTCAAAGCAGTATCATTTTTGGCTGGTTGTTTTTCGTGGTTTTTTAAATTCTACCAAGCATCTCCACCCAGTTTACTCTCAGAGGTTGCATCTTCCAGATTCCTTAACATTAAATAAGCCAAGGGAGTTGAAGTGGAGCTATTTTTAAAGAAATAGACACTGATATTATGCCTGGAAACGCAAGACTGCAGGTCCAATAATTCTTAGAATTTAATTTGTGAGTGTCTGAGGTACAAATACTGACAACTGCAATCTTATTGAGTAAACAAATATTAGACATATAATAAGAGTATGAAGTGTGAATAAAATATGGCACAACATAAAGCAGAAAAGAGAAATGAAATACAGGCATGACAGGATAAGGTGGCAACAGAAAAGAGGATATTTTTCATGTAAAACAGCAGTCAATACACTCTTAGCATGAAAAAGTTTCTTCAAAAGCTGCTGAGCTGCTAATGGAAAAATTGGTAAAAAACCTAAGATCACCAAAGAATATAATAAATCAGGGCTCCAGGGTCCTAAAGTACTTTTCATGCACAGAGTGTAAAGACATTTAATTTCCTACTTTTCTGCCAGGAATGCCAAACCAGCAGAATGAAGTAGAGTCTTATAAGCCCTTCTGCTTCATTTCTGGACTGGATATTTAGCAATGTGCATTAAAAAAGACTACAAACATGGAAGAAAATATTATTTTCTCACTCAATGTCTTATTTTCTATAGATAACTACTTTAAGGCTCTCGTAGTGGTATGATATTTTCTACAAATAATTAGCTATGGGTTATGCATGTCTTTATTTAAAAATTGAGCAGTGTATTTAGTTCTGATTTGATGCTTGATATATAGAGTGAATTTACATGGCATAATGCAGTTAAATATCTAGATACCATGGTACTGTTGATGGCACAATACAAAAGTATAAAGCTAACATTTGTATGAAAAGGAGTTGCCTAACAGTCTATAAAGCATGTAGTTTAATGCTGCTGCCTGCTGTTGCCTAAATCTGTTTTTCTAGCATGTTGATTGTTTTGGATCTGTTTCTGAGGCATCTAATTCTCTCTCTACATTGTAAAAGCAGCTTATGTGTCTAATTTAAAATTCGGATGTGGCTATGGGAAAGGAACCAAAAAAGCTAGGTTCTGCAATATTCAGTATTGAAGTAACTGCATCCCTTCTTGGTTTAGAATTTTGTCTAAAATGTAAGGGAAATCTGTCTGAGAAGAACTCAAAGCCAGTTTTCTTTGAAAGCAGTCTTTTTTGAACCATGATTACAACAAAGTGGTAATTCCACCTATCCCAGCTTCCAGCTTTTTGCCTTCTGTACATGCCCCAGTGAATTCACTGAGAAACACTGAGGTCTTTTTTTACAATACAACATCATGAGTCCCATCTCAAATGTAAAGTGTGTGGAACTTAAGAAATGACTGGAAGTTCGAAATAGTCCTTAGTATTCCCCAGTCCAGGTGCAAGACCTTAGTATTGTTAAAATTCATGAGGTTCACACAGGCCCACCTCTCAAGCATATCAAGGTCCCTCTAAATGGCATCCCTTCCCTCCTGTGTGTTGACCACACCATCCAGTATGTTGACCACACCACACACATCTTGATGTCGTTGGCAAACTTGATGAGGGTGCACTCAATCCCACTGTCCATGTTGCCAACAAAGATACTAGCACTTCAGCACCAGTAATATTTGTCCCAGTGCCTCCTCCTGAAGAGCACCACTCAACACTGGTCTCAACTTGGACATCAAGCCATTTACCACAATTCATTGAATGCAACCACCCAGCCAACTCCTTACCCACCAAGTTCCCACATCTCTCCAGTTTAGAGACAAGCCTGTTGCGTGGGATAGTATCAAATGCTTTGCATCAGTCCAGGTAGATGATGCCAGAAGGATCTCTTCCATGATCGTGCCAGGCACCGAGGTGACACTATCTGGCTTGTAGTTCCTTGGGTCTTAATTTTTTCTGTTTTTAAAAATGGCAGGCATGATTCCCTTTTTCAAGTTACTGTGAACTTCACTGAGGTGTTACAACTTTTCAAATCTGATGCATAGTGGCTTAACAACCTCATCTGCACTTCCCCCATGACTCTCTAATGCATCTCTCCAGGTCCACTGAACTTTTACACCTTCAGGTTCTTTAGATGGTCTCAAAGCTGTTCTTCTCCTACAGTAGGCATTACTTCATTCTTAGTACTCCAGGTGGAGTGAAAAAGTATTAGTATTTTTCCTGAATTACTCTTGCAAGAATGTTTATGCATGTTTGATGGTATAAGTACATTTGTGGGTACCTAAGAATAACCACACGAACTTAAAGTATTAAAAATTAATGACAATAACAACAGCAACCCATAAATAAACAATGGCCTAAAAGTTACATCTCAAAATACAGAGTTACTAGCTCTGGTACCTGAAAATCTGCTTCATTTGTGATATTTTCTGTGCAAGTGCCAATCTTAACCACTCAATAAATTATATTTAATAACTGTTATAAAGTGAATTTACAATGACAGTTGCATTTTAGTATTTGGTCCAGAGCTGTAGTGGTTTTTACTGAAATTGAAATTAAGTATGAAAGAGCATTGAAATCAATGGTGATGCTTCATCCAAAACTCCCACTAGAAAAATGTATGGTTTTTTCTGTGCAACAAAAATGGGTAGGTATAATGTGTAGGATCATAATCAAAATGTAAGGTAGAAAAATATTCTTTAATGAATTTATTTCAATGAAATCCTGAAAAAAGTCAGAGGTCAAAGAAAACATACCCTATTAGTGGAAGTAATGCAGTTAATTATAGCTAATTTGTAACACTTCTCTGAAACATTAAATATTCATTATTAATATTAACAATTCTATTGTATTACTTCCACATGGATTTATAATTAAAGTATGTATGCATGTAGGAGAAAAAATGAAGAATGTTATAGTTGGTTTTACTGTATCTGTTAAGGTCCTGCTTTTCCATTAAGAAGTTTTTTGTAAAGAACTCTGAAAGCATTTATCTTGCCTTATCTTAAAAATCATTACACAGAATCCTTTGTATGCCTAATTTTTCACTTCATTATTCCCATCTCCATGGGTGTGACCATGGAACACACTATATTATCTTTTCTTTGAAATGTGAAGTTGCTTTATAGGTTTTATTGGGAATAAATGATGTAAATTTCTTGAGACTAATTACTAAAATGTTCATTAAACAATGTGGGCAACAACAATTCTTTGAAATTCTCTCCAAGTTATCCCTGATTTGCATGCACAGTTGAATCAATTTTTCCCCTGTATTCCACCCACTGATTCCCACCCACAGTGAACTGCTTCTATCCCTGAATCATCTGTGAAGATTCTTGTTTTCCAGTTTCCTATACTGGGTGGTAACTTAGCTGGATTAGGCACTTATTTGAATAATAATATAAAATTCTTGTTTGGGTTAACCATGCTTGCTTACGATTTGACAAGTGAATGCCTCCAGTTACGGTGCACTTCTGATTTTGATAGATTTCTTGTAAAAGAAGTTCATGTGCACTTTTTAGTCCCTCTCCAGCACTTAGCCATCTGAAAAAAAGGTAATTACTACTGCATCAATGTGGTGCCATGAAATTTAAGTCCTCTACAGTGTATTGACTGGGACTGAATTAATAGCAAAGAATTACACTTAGGCATTTGGATTAATTTATTTTCTTGAACATCTCTGTAACTAATCACCAAAGAGATCATCCAGCATATCTTTCTTGGTCCATCTACTACAGCTTATATAAACTAGTTTACATAAAGTGAGCAAAGATGAGATTGCAATCACTCTGCTTACCCAATCAAATGTAATTTTATTCCATAACTATCTTCAAAGAAAGGCAAAGCAAATAAAAAGGTTATGAAATTACTTCTGTGTGTAATACAATATGGGATACTTTAGCATGGGAAAGACACAGCTTGAGAAAAGGGGGATATAAGAGTAGTACATGAAATGATTAGCAAGAGAAGGAATAGGAGCTGACAGTTCTTCACCTCTTTCAGTGAAAGAATAAGAGACCGTAAGTGGAGACAAGTAAGGTGCAGGCTCAGAAAGGAAATTTTTTTTCATGCAGTGGGCAGCAGAGCTGTGGTGCTTCTTTCCGAAGGACATTGCAGTTGCAAAGAGTTCAGAAGGTTCATGAGAAGTTTGGATGTTCACTGGAAGATTTTTGTATTGCGGGTGATTAAGTAGAGAAGTCACATGGGATTCCAGAAATCCCTTGAGATTAAATCAGTTGGAATCTGAGAACATATTATAAAGACATTTACCTGTCCTGTCCACCCTCTTCCCCAAGTACCTGCTTATGATCTGTGCTGGAGACAGGCTTTGGATCTTCATTGATGAATGGACTGAACCAGTATTGCAGTTCTTACATTTCAACTTTATACATTTCAGGGAATTGCTTGTTGTTCTATAAAAAGAGGGAGATATTTGCACACATCTCCACTCTCATTTTCTCACCCATCATGGCCTCACCAGACTTCATACTTTCCAGTAGCCACCTGGGAATGGATTTCCTGCTGGGTTAATTACTCTAAAAGCTGACAAACCTGTTGACTGTTCTCACCACAGCAGCTGTTCAGACATTCCATTATATATAACCCATGTAATTCTCCCCTGTTAACTTGCCAAACAGCATGCAGTTGGCTGAGAAAACAAGTCTTGGCAATTGTTCCTTTATGACTGGCATGCGTCACCTCCCCGGTAACTTAGATCACAGAAATAGCATATTTCTCTTAACTATATTGCTTGAGCCCTCCTGCCCACATCAATACAGATAATAATGGCGCAGTCTTCTGGTAATGGAACAGGTAATTACAGAGCTCCCACAAACATTCTTTTATTACTCATGAATTCATACAGAGAAACATGCTAAACATTGTTATTCTGACCCAATTTTGATACTTTGCATGTACCTGTGATTTTCTCTTGCAAGTAGACAGTGTTCATTGTCAAGGCAACCACTATACAATGGTTGCCAACAAAAGCTAGACTAAGCTGGAGTCAAGTTTAAGATTAAATAACTGCAGTGTTTTAGGAACACCAGTTAAAAGAAATTCAGATATGCATAGGCATCAAAATAACCTTTTGGGGCATTCAAACAATGCTACCTCTGCCATAAAATGAGGTGGTAAAGTAATTATGTTGTTATAAGATTATATTTGTGTCTGTTTTCAAAGACTGAATTACATTTGGGGGAAAAAAAAAAAAAAAACCAACAAAAAACCAAAACAGAAATCCCTGTAAGATTCTTCCTACTAAAATGTTTAGAAAAAGTGCACTCTCATTTCCATCCATGCTTCCACTGCATGGAAGTGCATGGAACCTTTCCATATTATATAGCTCCTGATATTTTTACGTTCATCACTAGAAACAATCCACACATGGAATTGCTAAAATCCCGGTGGGACTGACACCAGCACTAATGATTCAACATTTACATGCAGTTTTCAAAGAATATTACTTTTCCACCCAGTTTAAAATAAAATCAGTTATGAATGATTAATTTAATCTTAAATGTTTATTGTAACAGCAATAAAAAAAATCTGAAGAAACAAAAAGAAGACACTTACTTACAGTGTCTTAAGGGTTGTTAACATTTGAATGTCTTCTGCAGTAACATATGTCAAGCGAAAGTGGTATTCTAATGTCTCTATAACACTAAATAAACCTCGTCCAAGGAATGATGCACCACTAATATTACAAAAAAACTTAGAATGTCTTTAATAAGCACAAACTGCAACACATGACAATGAGTTCTCTTACTTTTATATATAGATTTCTATTGTGTGAAAGTTCTTTTTTTCTCATATTGTATAGATGGGGTGTTTTATTACAGCAAGACTTCTTATATTACCTCAGGCTGTGAAAATGTTATTTTAACTTCTTTCAGAATAATGTCACAACCCGTCCATTAAAATTAACCGTTAGCATGTGAACTGCAAGCTGCTTAGCAGCACAACCTCTTCAAGCTAATAAAGACCATTCCTCCTTCCCCAGCCCCCCAGATAGTGAAGTGGGCCATTGTAAGCCTGGACTCCTTATTACAACTGTTTACCCCATTTACAACTGTCACTGGAGGTCGTTCAAAGGCAACCTGTCTGAACTTTACCTTCACCCAGTAACCCTCAAAACTATCCATTATAATACTCATCAACCTTAGGAGGAATGAAGCAGAAGAGAAAGCTATTAGGCAAGAAAAAGAGTTACAATGAAATAAGAGTCTGCAACAGCATTCTTGGTAGGATGATATTTTTTCACTTCTTTGAAAACGTAAAAGCAAATAAGGCCCAGAAAAAGAAAAATGAGTCTGAAAATCAACTTAGTGGAAACTGTTAAATACAGATAGGAAATAAACTATTAAAGAGCCTTGGGTGCAAACAGAAAGGAGGTAACTATTTTATGACTCCCTTTCCTCCCTTTTAGTTACCAAGATTATATATTTTATTGCACTAGCCAAGCAGTCACAGAAGTCAAGATGTCTGTTTGTGCTTTGCAAATATAGCTAGAAGAAATTTGTCCTGGCAAGCAAGTCTATCAACTTTGACTAATGATATCCAGCAGGTCTTACTTCCTAAGGGAAGGATTAATTTCTCATTAATGACAATTGTATAGATGATATCACAATTCATTACTCAGTTCACTGCTCAGAAAAAGACTTAGGGAGGTCAGTGTTCTGCCTCAGCATTAATTTCTCCCCCTCCCCCTCTTGATTGAGATATGTAAACTCAGAAACTCAGAATCCTTATGTTTCTGAGTGGATGAAAGTAGCTGTATCAAAATCCACTCTCACAACACAACATATGCAAATGCCAGCTCTTGGACTCATCACTGACTCCAAATCCTTTCCTTGTCCCAAAAAAAGAAGTTAATGAAGTGCAATGAGAACTAAAATCGAAGTCCTGCTTCCAGAAGCTGATTCAAATGCATTGAATATGTTCCTTTCCCTGCCCACCACACACCCATTGCAACAGGAGCTCTGAGAAGGCTTTACCTTTACAGCTTTTGCCGTATAAAACTTCCTTTTGGCAACTTGAAGCAATTTATTTGATCCAGACTTTTGGATATACCATCTTTCACACCAAAGACTCACAAACTACTAAAGAATAAGCAGCTGTTTGACAACATAAAGCAAGGCTATTTGACAGTTTAGGACAGGAAGAACAGAGAGTTACCATATGCAGCTTTAAAAAATTGGGGCAATATCCAAACTGGAATGTGGCCAAGGCACTAGATCTAACAACCCTACTCCCACAGGCTCTGAGACATTTGTTTCTTAATCCCCTAAATCTACTTTAATTGCGTGTAAGGAAATGACTGTGTTAAAAAGAAAACAAGGGTTACAGTAGTTCTTTTACAGCTCTTTGTCTGCACATACCACTCAAATCAAGTTTCCTCCCAACTATAACACTTCCAATTACTGATCTCTTCTAATCTATTCCTGTTTCCTATCATTTTCTCAGTTACTTTGCTTCTCTTGACTCTACTTCACTAATTTACTGCTAGCTCTTCCTGCCTGTTGCTCTTCATTCTAACCCTTTAATTAGTACCTTCTGAAGTTGATTAAGGTACCAGAGAAACTCCAGTTCTCCCTGCCAGTTAACTGATAAAAATGTGGAATAGACAAATGCAATTGCACATCTCTCTTGTCCTACCACTTAATTATTTTTTCTTACATTTATCCCTAAAACTTGCAGTTTCACAAACTTCCATAATTTGTGCATTAAAACAGTTCTGCTTTCTGAGTAACTGGCAGACAACATGTTTCTAGAGGACCCTGGATCATATATTTTAATAACAACAGAGTCTTCCCTTTGGGATATTATATTTTTTACCATACTCAGCAGCAATATGAATAATCATTCAATTTTCTGGGAGACATGGGAGATCATACATATTAAATATTTGTTCACATCAGTTTTTTGTTCTGGTTTTGGAAGATCACTTGAAGAAGGAGTCTACATTATTTTATTCAGAGACAGCATTGTGACACCGCATATAAAGAGATTGATACTTATTTTGCTGGTTACCCTAAACACCATAAATTAATGAATTCCACTGACCAAAGGATTTGTACATAGGATCTGTACAATAGCAAAATAAAACACTAAAGCACTTTAGTTTGGGTTTGTTTTAAGTAAAACTGAAGAGATGGGCAGGCGCTAAGAAGGGATATTAATTCATTTCAGAAGTGCTATTTAAAATCTCATTTAGATTCATAGTCAGATTTTTAAAATCTCAAGTATTTAGAATAGAATATCCAAAAAATGTGTTGTAATCTCTACTGCAATAACCATATTTGAGCATTTTATGGAGGGTTATGTGTATTACATTGACCCAAGCTTCTGGAGTGTCCACATAAGCCACGCTTGCAAGGCACTCTAAAGAAGACACTTTGTTGGGTGGAGTTCTGGTTTCACTTTGGCAATGGTGCATGCTTCAAAGGCAGTAGAGTATAATGTCAGTTCAATATTACGTGGCTGATTCTGAAAAGGAAATAAATCCTTAGAATAGGGTGTAGTCTCCATAGATGTTTAATCTAGAGGTTGTGAAAGTCCCTGGAAAATAAATCAGTTACAGCTCAATGAGTCCTAATTCTGCATTTGCAACCGTATTACATGAGAAATTAAAATAAACAGCACCAAAAGATTCATTTAGCTAAAAAAAAAAGCAAACAAAGAAACCCACAAGCAATGAGCTAATAATGAAGATTCTGAAAAATGTACCAAAAAAACTAATCAAACCCACTATTTCCATTTTATTCCAAATTATAAATTAAACCAAATATAGTCCCACTTTTCATTATATACAAAAGATGGGTGAAAGTTTTTTAAAGTGAATTTTCAAATGGAAAATTGCTGTGAATTATCACTCTCATGCTCTGACTCCCTTTAGGCTCCTTCAAGTGCCTGAAGCCTTTGTATAGAGAAAGAGAACATGATTTGATTAGATGAGATTAAGTTTGATTAGATTCACCTGCCCCCTGTTGCGCTTGTAAGGATCTGGTCATTTACAGCAGGATAAAAAGCAGAAGAAAGAACATAAAGAAATAAAGAAAATAAAAAGGAACATCCCAATCTGTTTTACCTAATAGCTTAATTGTTCATTCAGAAGAGTTGACTCTTATTTAACAGGAATAATGAAACAAATTGTCCATGAAGCAGCAATGTGCCTTTCTGGCAAATAGAATCACAGAATCATAGAATCATAGAATAGTTAGGGTTGGAAAGGATCTTAAGATTATCTAGTTCCAACACCCTTGCCATGGGCAGGGACACCTCACACTAAACCATATCACCCAAGGCTATGTTCAACCCAGCCCTGAACACCGCCAGGGGTGGAGCATTCACAACTTCCCTGGGCAACCCATTCCAGTGCCTCACCACCCTTACAGTAAAG
>JANRGW010037911.1:0-42481 GCA_024733675.1 Psilopsiagon aymara
GTGAATGCTCCATCCCTGGCAGTGTTCAAGGCCGGGTTGGACAGAGCCTTGGGTGATATGGTTTAGTGTGAGGTGTCCCTGACCATGGCAGGGGGGCTGGAACTAGATGATCTTGAGGTCCTTTCCAACCCTAACTATTCTATGATTCTTTGATTCTATATATTCCTTCTTCCCTGGGACTCTAATTTCCTCCTTTTCTTAACTGTTTAAGCATTCTTCTCATTTAAATTTCAGTGATGTTACTTAAAGGTAACAAATGATGCTAAGCACTGATTTAACTAATGAATTAATCCAGATGGCAAATTAAGGCTGTCTAGTAAATAGAATATAACTCTTCCAATTAGAAGAATGAACTTGAGACTACTCTGCTGCCTGCAACACCTATGTTGTTGGCTACATTATGACTGTTTCACAAAGTGAATTGCCTAAATTGCAATTCTTGGCAATGATCTTTTAATCAAATGCTGATACATGCCATATAGTTCAAGCACTTAAAGGGGGAAAAGGGAAATATAGAAACAGCAGGTAAACATTAAGTGTTACTGGAAATGGTGGATCCAAGGCTATACAGTAAGGAATTTCTTGACCTATTTTTAAAATCCTTTCAGTGTCATAAATTAGTACTTAAAAAAATCACATATTTGGCTTTTATGAGTGAAAAGTCTATATAGCGGTTTTTCAGGTAATTATAATGCAAGGCATTATATATTCTCATTAGGCAGACCTGTAGTGACTCCTCATTGTGTTCTGTTGGATTTGGGAGCCTTTTTCTAACCATAAGAAATCAGTTAATGGAGAAATCTGTTCAATCACAGCCATATTAGTCTGAGTGAGGGAGGTGACATGCTCTTTGTGATGGACAGCCTTACCTCATACTGGATTTGAGATGGTGTCTCAGAGTAAACAAGCTACCTTTGTTCTTCTGCTACTGACATCATTTAGACCATTCAGAAATTAATTAATTTGGAAAGCTAGAAAGGGAGAGGTTTTCCCATTGGGAAGGGGCTATCTAATGTGATTGGTATCGCCCATGTCTTGTGTTGCCTTACCTTAAAGTTTGGAGAAGCTATTTTAGGTTAAACATATGCTGCATCCTGAAAACCTGCAGAGTCTGCAAACATCTGAACGTACAATATTTAAGTATGATACTGCGTTTAGAAGGAGAAAAATGGTGAGACCAAATTGGGGTAGATTCTGGGATGCCAGATCTTTAGGAAAACTCTCTGATCTCTGGACAAAAATGACTGACTTGCTTGTGGCCTGCTATTTTTCTTACAAAACCAAAACCAAATCTGGATGGCACAAAAACTGTATCTGAAAAGGATAATAAGAAAGTCAGAAGGTTGTTATCAAATTAATTTAAGAAAGAGACATTTAATTTTTTACTTGGCACTTGTCTCAACTAGTTTTCTAACCATATGTGTGTGATTGACAGTGATTTTTTTTTCCGTGTAAAATCATTGTAGATAGAAAGAGTGGGATTAAAATAATTCTTAAAGACCATAAAACACTCATAAAGGAGTAATATGGCTTAGGGAAAAACAAACAAACAAACAAACAAAACAAGCAAACACACACAAAAAAAAAACAAAGAGTTAAAGCACTGAAAGGCTTGGGTTTCCTTCTTTTGGGGGTTGGTTTGTTTTGGGCAAGGGTATTTGTTTCAGTTTGGTTTTTTGCTTGTTTCAATATGAGCAAATGCAGCAGAACTTCCTAAGTAGCTTCAAAAATGAGAGGATTCTCTAAATGTTGCTGGCTTGTGAAGTGAGGAGGGGACCTGGGGGGAATTAGACGTAAACTACAATGAATGATTGACACATCTTCACATTTCTGTTCCTTTCCCATTCTTGTTCGTACACTGCTTTGACAGTGTCTCTAATCCTGAGAGTGACTTTTGGCTGCTGTATCCTGAATGTCACCACATTGGTTCACCCATGGGGGTTTTCTTGTTCGACTGGGTTTTGTTTTATGTTTTTAACAAAATTTGCTGTTGTGTCCAGGTTTTTTAACTTCATTTTTTTTCACAGTAAAATATATTCTTTCCTGGGTTTAGGTTTATCGTTTTACCAATCCATAGCTTAACAGATTTGGGACCTGCATGAGGTGGCTGGAATATACACTGAGTCATCATGGGCCATCCAGGCAACATCTGAACCAGCACAAAACATTCTCAGCACCTCCAGCCAAGAGCAGCCCTGCCCCAGAAGCCAGCTGTAGTTTGGGGCAGCAGCAAACAGAACCCTTCCCATGGCCAACATTTCCTACCCAAGGATTCACTCACCCAACAGAAAACTGTGCAGGTGCCAGTTGTGTAATGGTGCCACCTGGTGATTTTTAACATCACCAGTGGGACCTTTAGAGTGCTCTGATATACTTCAGCTCCCTTTGTGTCCACCAGAGTTGACTTTATGTGGAAATGTTTGGATCCCTGCAGGATGCTCTGGGAAATACTGGCTTATTTATTTTCCATACATTGCAAACATCAATTCCTTCTCCTACTCTTAGCCAGTCTTGCCCTTTTTGTCATTTGGCTAGCAAGTGGTATAATTGCACTGGGCTAATTGTAGTTGTGGGTATTTAATGGTAGTTAATAATAGCTGGTTAAACAAACAAATAAACAAGCAGAAAAAGGGGCTGACTCAGCATCTTCAAGGCCAGATTGTACCCTGAAGATCTCCAGGAATGGTGAATGCTTTGTAAATAATACCAGTAGTGATAAGAATCAGTAACTGTGTAAAATCCTTAATTGTGTCAGATTTCATAGCATTGCTCTGCTCTGTGTATGCTTACAGAAGTATATCTGTGAGTATTCCACAAGAATTACTGGATTTTCAGACTAGTGAGGGGATATTAGCAAAATGAGAATGTATACTTCTTCCAAATCAATGGTCATATTTCTCAATTCAAGTTGCTGAAACTGTCCAGACTGTCTAAAACAATACAGATTTTTACCATATGTAGTGTGTAAAATCATGTTTCATCGCTTAATGTAAAACAAAAGTCTTATCAGTAAATCCTTTTATGATGTTGCTACATCTTTCTGCCTGCCCAAACTATTCCTGGAAAAGCTATTTAAATGCTGCTTGAGAGAGATACTGTATGTTTGGCAGAGAGGCCTTTTACTATCAGCAAGCAGAAATGTATTTTAGTGTAAAGTATCAGGAAAATATTCTGCATACAGCAAATGCAGGAAAGTCTCATACTGTACGAGATAAAAAGTTGAATCAGTGTGCACTGCTGCATCCATCCTTTGCCAAAAGAAGTGCTGCAACCAGTTGTTAACCATGCTAATAGCTGAGAACTGAATTTGATTCTTCCTGTAGCTACTCTCTTCCACAGAATCAAGCATGTTGTGAAGGAGCAGATTTGCAAATGGATTACGTTCTTTTCATTACAATGCACTGGATGGTTTTAGCTTTATTTGTTGCATGGTTCCATGCAGTAACAAAACCTGCAGATCCGCTGACACTCCTGTCATCATCAAATGATATGCAAGATCTGAAGTAGGAATCTTATAAAGATGTCTTCTTATTGTGCTTTTAGTATTCCCACATTTCACTACTATTAATATTCCTTAAAAGTGAAAGCAATATAGAAGCCACGTCTGCAAAGCCATACCTATGTTCATCTGATGTTGGCTTCATGGGTAGCCTTATACCACACCACATCTTTTCACAGATCTGCTTTCCATCTGATAAATGAGAACAAGGAGGCCAGTCTCCTTTAACATTTTGCACAGGGACTTGCTGATGCAAATGTCATATCTTTTTGCTTCAGTTAATTTAGCAAAGCAAAAAGTATTGGACGACATCACTTCTATTTTCCTCTGTTCTGCAAGGCTTCCAATAGTCGTAGCAAATGACAAACAGGGGAGTAGGTCTGACTCTCCTGTTTCTGTGAAATTCCCAGCCCACCTATTTGGACAGATGTGTTTTATGGAGCTTTGCTTGTTCATGGCCTTCCCTGGTCCCTAAGAAAAGGAAAACTTGTTTCTTTGCATCTTGGCAAAAGTAGGGAATACTCAGTGTTTTGCTTGTTTACTGAATCCCACTGCAAACAGATTAACAGCTGAAGTCCAATTCATCACCTCAGACCACATTAAAAGTGCTATACCATCATGTCATTTAATGATGTCTTTTATGGTCACAATAAGATAGTTATAATGAGAGACTAAAACTTTCATGTTTCTTAATTAAAGAGATTTTCTAAACTAGTTGTAACCTGCATTTGGCCTTATGATGCCTCCCAGAATAACAATGATCTACCAGTTAATACATAAGGGCTCGTGACTGATTGTTGCTCTTCTTCTTCTGCATATTAAGTAGTTTCATTAATTAATATTCAGCTTGCTTGCTTCTTGCACACAGGACATCATCTTTGCACTAGGTTCCCAGTAGACAAAAGAATAATTGTACTTTAAATGAAAAGCTTTAGAGATCCTTTTGAGTGAGGTGTTAAGATTACAAACATGAAAAAGAGTTCAGGGGCTAAAGAAACTGAAGAGTCTTTTTATTGCAACAAAAATGGGGCTCTAATTTGTTTGGTTTGGAAAGTCAAGCTGCCTATTATCTATAAGAATAACTTAGACGTATTGTTTGGAGGCTTATTTGGGTAGAAACTGCAACCAACTGGTTAAAATCTACGTCTTCAGGTATTTCAGCAGATCTACACTCCCACTCTTTTCACTCTTTTTTCAGAATAACATTATATTTTTAGGACTGGTTTTGACATAGATCTCTCATTTTATTATGTTACTTATTTGATGCACACTCATATGAGGTCTGATTTAACTGGTTTCCAGTTTGCATAAATGAGATCAAAGTTTCCAATTCAAATCTATTTCTTAATGAGCTGAAGAATAAAACGCCGTACATGATGACTTCTGTGGCTTTTAACTACCAGTGTTGCCATCAGATGGTTAAAGCAGTTTAGCTTGATAACTCTACAGAAATCCTGAAAATCAGAAAACACAGCAGCTCATCACAGTGCTACAGTTCTTATTGAAAGCAAGTATGTCTTTATTGTGGAAACATTGATTCTACAGTCATTTTCTTTAATGAATGTCATTAATTTCTACAGAAATGACATTCTAATGCTCTCCAGTTCTGCAAGTAAAACTGATAAGTAAATATGATTTTTTGTGTGTGTGTGAGAAACTAACCCACAGAATACACATATTTACCCTGTACTCAGAAATCCTCAACCACTAGAGAATTCATCACCACATCCCTACACTGTGGTCTGACCTTATTTGCAGTCTCTTATAAAAGCAAATAAAAATACATACATTACAAAATTCACCCCACTAGAAACTTAAGTTTAGGTGCCTGCACAGTCACCTACAAAGCAGATCTGTTCTGCAGCTGCACATTAGTTTATTTTTAAGGTAGCTCCCTTGTCATGGGACCAGGAATTATTTTGTTGTTCATTTGCTTGTGCCCTTTTTTTTTTCCCCCCTTTTTTCTTTTTCTAACAATAAGTCTCCCTTTGGGATATGTCACTTGAAGCTTGTGTTTGTCATGCTCCTGGTGCAGGGGGAAAAAACACACACTAAATTCAATCTGTAAATTAAGCTGTAACCAAGCTTGTATATTCATTAGAGGAGAAAAATTCTCTTCTGAGAAGTTCAAATTGTTTATTGATTTTCATTTCTGTGTTCAAGTGAAGCTTGAGTAAGTCTGTCTCGCTGCAGTCCCTCTGGGGCAACACCGCCAACAAGTGCATCACATTTCAACCCAAGTGAGCAGTTAGCAACAAAAATCTGAGAATTCCTTTAATATTAATAAACAGTTAGAGGGTGAGATTTCCAGTTCAATATAGCTGATTCTTTTGCAAAGGGAATAACAGGCTTGAATTGCAGGCTATAGATGACAATCTTCTTGAAGAGCCTTAAAGTAAAATCAGGTGAGTGGAAAGTGCAATTAGTGGCATGCTGTTTGCAGAGTGGGAGGAGGGGAGAAATATGGAGAGAAGGGGCTGCTGCTACATTCTTCGAAATTTTTATAATGTCGTATTGACCTGATTCTGTTCAACTGCAATCACCTTGTGAGTCTCTTGGCAAGGAGAACTACACAATGGTAGTTACAGACACTTACTATCTCTCTTTTTAGTCTCTTCTTAAGAACGTGTTAAAACAAACAAAAAACTTAAGGGTTAACAACCGTCACTGCTTAGAGGAGCTTAGAGCCTGCCTTGGAGGTGGGCTGAGTGACTGAGTCTTAGTTTTAGTAGTACTGCTGTCTCTTGCAAACTATTTAAATATTGCACTGCCTAGTAACAAGTATGCGGAGCAATTTGTCTTCAGCTTCTCAAGGTTGATTTCAATAAAGAAATCTAACTAAATGAATCTGAGTTTATTAAACATGTTGTCAGATTTTCACCAAGATGGAGGTTTTTTACCCCTTTCCTCTCCAAGTTCATATGTAGGTAGGAAGAGGTTTTTCTTCCTAATAAAACATGTTTATATGTTCTAGTGTTGTCACTGGTTAGGAACACTTAGTCAACAATGTGCAGTAAGACAGCAAAAATAATTCCAGTTTCTCTTCCTAAAGATATACAAGAAAACACCATTTCATTCCAAACAGAGGAACGTATTAACTCAAATATATAGAGGATCTCCCTCTTTGCCCTAGTCATAGGGCAAAACTGTCAATAAAACACTTGAAAATATTCCACATAGAAATTACCAGCCATGCCCTTCAATAATTCAGCAGTTACTAGATGATGTAAGGAAAAAGATTAAAAGTGGGGAAAGTAATCTATTATCTGGGCATCTATTACACTGTGTAGGAAAGAAGGGCAATGACTGAAGCTTCTCTTTGAGTAAGGTATCATAAGTATCTTTGGGCATCTATTTCATCATTCCTGCAGGGAGCTTGATTAGTTAAAAACTTGAAAAAAATCCAGCTTTATCCTCTCCTCTTAATTCAACTCTTTATAAAACTCTTTCTCTGACACTGTTACATCTGCTTTGATTGGTTCCCTCTGCTGTTGCCTTGCACAACGCGCCTCAGCACACCCAGCTTTGGGCTGCCTGAGCTTCAGCTAGGGCTGATACTCCCCTGGTTATCCACCACTTCTCTTCCCTCTCCCACTCCCATCACAGGCTGTGTGTATAAGCGGAGCCTGTGAAACAACTCTTGACCACTGCAACAAGCAAGTCAGCACAAAGGGAATTAAGAGACTGTTTTAAAATACGGACTGTGTGTTCAAAGTTTCATAATTTCAAAGCATTCTGTGCCTTTTTTTTTCCTCCTGAGATATTCATGTTTCATGTAGAATGTGAGGATGTGAAATATTCATTTCAAATGGGTGTTGATTAAATCATAATGGGAAAGTCATCTATTTCTGAAAGCTCTATTTTGGACAAGATTTATTCAAGAAAAATTAAAATAAGATTCTAAAACTTGCTCTGAAGATTAATTTTTTAAAGAAGGGAATTTTGAAAATGCCTGAGTGATGACTTAATTACTGAATGATTTTAAGTGCCAAGTGATGTCTTTTAATTCCATTTAATTTTTTCTGCTAAATTATTTAGGCACTTTTCAAAACCCTTAACTCCCCATTGTTAATGCATAAGCCAGAAGAAAAAGCAGCTGGGCTGTTAGTACTGACAAACTGCTAAACAGCCCATTCCCATGGAGACAGAGGCTCAGATTACAAGTGGAAGGAAAGAATCTCCTTCCTTTTATCCCAATCCTCCCTTTTACCCCAGCAAACAGACTTTGGCTGCCCATTGGCTTAAGGCTCTATCTAGCTCCAACGGGGTTATTTCTTCATCTGCTATCTTTGTTTTTATTGACCTTGTGCTCAGTTCTTTCACATTGCTCTTTTCGTGGGTTAAGGTGAGGAAAAGACATGACCTGCTCTTGTGTTGCTGGTGGTAGTACAGCTACTGCTGGCTGTGGTGAAATTTATCTCTATTTAATCTTTGGAGCTGTTCTATTATATAAATATATACATATATGTGTGCGCATAAATGTTTCTTGGAACAGAGTGTTGAAAATGCATCTCTCACAGCTGAAGTATTTGTCAGAATATTTGTTAAAATGAAGAGCTGTGTATATACAAGAGATTAGCTGGGCTAATAGTTAGTTGCTTATGACTTCCAACAAGCTTTGCCAAGGGACTTCAGCTGGGTCTTGCACGTTCCGGAAAATATTCCATATGTGGACTGTGAACAGCTCTGAAATAGCAAAACCACAGCTGAAGGAGCTGAAGGGGCAAAGAGAATGTTGGTTCCCTCATCAGCCATTTGGGAACTTAAAAATTCCTTCAGTTAAAGTGTTATCCATATCATTTATAGGTCACCATAGATTCTTATAGTGGTAGCATCTCGCTTTCCAGCTCAAAACAAACTGCATTTTGCTGGATTATTTCCACGATAGGGCTACTTAGTGTCACAATGACAGACTGGTCAAATGAATTGGCAAATCCAAAAGTGAAGGAAAGATAGACCTGAAAGATAGAGTTTGTGTGTGTTCTCTATCTAGCAGGCAAAGTAAAAAGTGTCACTGAGAAGCTGATGATCACTAAATGTCATTGGTTTAACTGTGTTGGTTATAATACACTGGGCTCTGTATTTCTCTGATCCTTCTTTAAATTGTCTGTCCTTTGGAGTTTCTCATGCTAGATCATTCAGGTCTGTTGTTGGATCTCTTTGTTAATCTGCTGTAAATATTGATGTCTGAATTTAAAATAACACTATATGAACAAAGACTCCAATAGCACTGCTACTTCTATGCACATAGGTTTTGAAAGTCCATGCACAATGATGCAGTATTACAAAGTAATAGTTCGCCAAGCCTGAGATCTCCTTAAGACACAAAATTCACCAAAGGGTTTTAAGAGAATTATGAGCTGAAAAGAATTATCTGATTATCTGGATTGTAATCTCCACACTCTCCCTTAATTTCAATCTGCCTGTCTTCCTTTTCTCATGGAACAAAATGTTGAGTGGCATTTTGTATTCTTTTGGTTTGCCACACACCAGAATTAGTTTGCCAAGCTGGCATATAGCTGAAGGAAAAAACAGAATTCTTGAAATGGCAGGGTGGTTTGAGTGGTGGATGGCCTGTTTAAAGGAGTTCATCCAATGTAGGAGGTAGAATATCACAGAATTTTTTGGGTTGGGAGGGACCTTAAACCTCATCCAGTTCCAGGCCCCCCTGCCATGGGCAGGGACACCTCACACCAGAGCAGGCTGCTCCAAGTCCCATCCAACCTGGCCTTGAACACTGACAGGAATGGGGCAGCACAGCTTCTCTGGGCAACCTGTGTCGCACCTCACCAACCTCACAGTAAATAAATCCTTCCTTTAACCTAAATCTACCCTCCTTCATCTTAAAGCCTTTCACTTCAAGGATTGATTCAACCACATTAGTTGCATGCATGGTAAGTACCAAACTGCTTTTCTTTACATAAATGGAAATATTAAAAGAAGTTACTTCCTTTTCCCTTGAGTCCTACAGAGAAAAAGTGCTATCTCCATCCACTTTGAGCAATGGCTTAGGTCCCACCACCCCATCACACTCTGTGAGAGATCTTGGTGAAAATGTGGTCTTTCTCACAGGTCTCTATCTCCTGTTCTTCCCTTAAGAGCCATTTGCTGCCTTTAAATGGACACTTCCAAGTACCTCCAAATTCCTACAGCATCTACTCCATCAGCCAGAAGCCATAGATGCTAATTTGTGTTGGAGAGAACCCCAAATCCAATTATTATTGCTTAAGGACAAATTTCAGGGTATTTTTCCTTCCTTCAATGCTACTTGTTCCTTATGTTATGCTTTTTGGCCACATAAAACTGAACTGCTCTGAGTAACCTAGAGATGTACAAAACACAGCACGCTTCACCCCACAGCACTTTGTTACATGTTGTCAATCAACTAGATGCATGAATAGTGACCAACATATAAGACATCTGGGTTTTTATGTCAATTGCTTGTTAAAAAATATCTGGGTTCCTGTTGTTTCATCTTGTCCTCATTTTAGATGAATAACAGATGAGGTTTGAATATTTAGTGTAACATAAGGTTTGCACTTTCATGTTGAAGGGAAACATTTGTATGACCGTGTCTTCTCCAGGATAGTGGTCTTTTGAAAGACCTTATTGAAAGACAGAAGACAAAAGGGGGAAGAAGGAAGATGCTGCTAAAAGGTCCTCTCTGTATTGCAGTAAATGGTTTCCAGATCCTTGTTTACAAAGAACATCAGCTGTCTTCTCTCTTTTATCAGCTATTAGTCCTTTTTCAGGGCTTTCACATGCATATGTTGTTTTGTGAGGTTCTAGAAGGCAAATAAGTTTATTCTCTTAGAATATTTAATGTCTTCTCCTAAACTTCTATTCCTATCAATGTATTGTCATCTGTCCTAGTAAAGTTACATGCTTATCTTTACTTACCCTCATCATCATCCTTGAATGTGTACATGATGGTGATACTATCAAAGCACAGTTTTGATTTGGTACAAAGCACTGCACAATTCTCCATCTGCTGCTTGGTGTGTGAGAGCTTAATTGCCATTGAAGAGATATGATTTATTTTCTGGAAATCAGTTTTCATAATAGTCTGATAGCCAAAAATTCATTTCATCACATCCTGAAATCTCTTGGGCCTAATACTTGCTTATTTCCATGAAGGATCCCTGATTTACACCCAAACAGGTGAGAGGAATCAGAATACCACTGTGTAATGTCTTTAATATTGGGAAGATACCAGGCATCTAGTTTCATCAATCCCAATTCTGCCAGGCAACTACCTTAGAAGGAACTTTAAAAATATGTATGTTTCTTGGAATCAAAGTCATCTTAGATCAGATGAAACAGGCAAGAACATAAATTTGAAGTTAATGTTTTGCAAAGAAGCTTGTTTAGTCACTTAGATTCAGAGGCTTCTAATTACCCTGGATATAAGTTTTTCAGTCTTTCAGTCAGTTTGTATGTTACTACTTCTATTAGTACAAAAATCTGCCATATGTTTTTACAGTGAGCGTGTTAATCTGAACACTGACCTTCACAGCATTGTCACTGGCTATGCTCAAAGCTGACTTTGTGGGAGGCTTTTTCATCGGTGTTGTCAAAAACCTTCAATAATTAAAGTTACTATCACATATGTACATTTTTTCCCCTTTTCTTGTAATAAAAGAAGTCTCCTCTAGAGCAAACAAAAAAAGAAAAAATTAATTGATCTGACACTTGAGCTGAGAAGACATACTTTAAGGAATACCACTTAAAGGAAAAGGAAGTTTGGAGTCTCAAATAATTAAAATGAGAATTTTTCCAGGCAAATGAAGGTATTATCTTTCAATATAATACTCTGTGTAGACTTGTGGTGTCTTTCCATATGCCTTAGATTGCTGGACCTTATTTCTAAAGCAGCAGGATTAAGCTCAGAGTGCCTTTTTCAATGACAAAGGCAACAAAAATGCAGTTAAAATATGCAGGTTTATTCAGGATGTGTGTGGTGTAAAGAACTTTATTTTCACTTCAGCCTGCACATGCTTGTTTATTTCATGCTGTAAATCTTTGGTACATTTGGATACTATACAGGGAATTTCTCATCTACCTCTTCAAAGTTAGGTTGCCAAATACCAATACCTCAGTCTTGATACAGCTGTTCTATGAAAGCAACCACTACATTGCCTAAGGAAATTATATGAACATGGGAGAATATATACCAATAAATTAGTAAACGCTTAAGAAAATGCTGGAGGGGGAGGCAACACACAAAAACAAAAGCACCCTCTGCTTTGGTAATGAATTAATAATTAATGAAAGGATTAAACCTTTGTTCTTCAAGCTTTTGAGTAATCTCTTTTAGCCCTAACTGGTAGCAGTTCTCATTCAGAAAATGAAGACCCTAAAATACAGAGTTTGAGATCATATGGGCTATCTGTGTACCAGTCATGTTGTTCTATCAATTATTCGTATGTAGAAGATACTTACATTCTTATTTATTTCAGTGGTTTGAAGTCCTTAGTGTCCAGCTGGCAGCAAAACTTCTTATAAAGGCAGAATAAGTCAACAATATTTTACTACTCATTTTTTTTAGCTAAGCTTGCAATTTTTTTGAGTACTTTAAAATCCCTTGTGATTTTTTGCCAACAAGAAACTACAGGATAAAGTCTTTAGCAGAGTATCTATCATAACCTGTCTTTATCTTTGCCCACAAGTTCCTTTGCAAGCAATGAAGAAGCCATAACAATATAGTCTAACAATAGTGAATATCGTCTGTGATTATATAAATGAATAAGACAGGCTACGCATAGGAAACAGGATCACTCCATCAGTTTGTGGTGTTCCCATAAAAGGAATGGAGAAGGCAAACATTTATAGGAAGGGAAGTTTCACACGTAAGAATAAATATGTCTGGTGGAGAAAAATAAGTGTGAGGAGATGTGCACACCTGATATTGAAGACAAGCCCATTCAGGCTTAATACACTGGAGAAACTGTTCAAGAGCTGCTCATCCATGTTAAAAAATATTACCCCTGTAATACTGCCAAGGACAGTGAGACCTATTGTAGTTGACTGAATAAATACTGGTCGTTCAAGTTTAAGTGTCATAGGGGCAGCAGTAATTTATGCACCTGATTTCTCTAGCACATCCAAAACATTTCTTTTCAAGAAGCGGACCAGATTCTTGGGCAACATAACTTGGTATAGCTAACTAAAGCAAATGGCCCATTCCAGGCTTTCCGAGCTGTGTATCTTGTCCACCATGCATCACGTTGCCTGTTCACATGAGTTGTTCACTTTTATTTTTGCCTGAGATTCTGGCTTGTTTCTGTCTGGCAATTTTCACAATCATGGCAGAGATTCATTTAATTTTGAATAAGACTGGATTAAAAAAGTACTGGTCTAAACTCACATGAAAAGCTGAAATGCATAAGAGGGTCACTAAGGGCATGACAGAGCCCTTGGTCTGGACAGGATTTATTGTGATTAGGCAAGCTTTATGCCAGTCACCATTATTATCAGGAATTTTGTGGGTCAGGAACCAAAAGGAGATTGACCATATGGACGTGAACCTAATGGATTTGTGTTTTAATAAACAGGGCAGGATGACGTAAAACCAAACTTTGTAGTTGTTGTAAAAAAAGTACAAAGAAACCTCATGATAAAGTATCTCATGTTGGCTCATAAGGCTCAGCAAAACAAGAGGAGTCATAAAAAATGCATGTTGGGGTTCAGAGGTGGAAGGGAGATTCAGGCTGAAAAGTCATCAAACCAAGAGCCAGCATGTCAGGTCTATGTCAGTACATCCACAACAGTTGTGTGGGAAGGCTGAGCCCAGTAATGATGGGTCCCAGCTGTAAAACCTGCCTGCCTAGGACTGTGGAAAATATGTGTGTGACATTGCTTTTGCAAACTCTCTACTAATCTGATCCTGGTTAGTCCTGGTCCTGAAAACCACCAGATTAAGAAAGCAGCACTAGAGTGTTTCTGCTGGTCATCTGTGCACTCTGGGTACCAGCACCTAACCCTGTATAATGAATCATCTGCATTATAACAGCAATGGCAGTTTAAATGAACCCTGTTCACAACTGCTTCCCTCATTGCCAAAAAGTACTTCTGCCTCACTTAAGCCTATCCAGCTACTTTTTGTGGTCACACTGTAAATCATGTAAAGAAAAAGATAAGCTTTCAAACCCAAAATCTTTTAACTTACTTATTGTTTCCACAAAGCAGAAGGTTGAATTGGTTCAGACAAGAAGCTATATGGAAAGGGAGTAAGGACTGAAAAATTTCTTTATCACCAAAGAAAGTAGAGTCTGGATGCAGAATTAACCCAGCAAGTACCTGCCACCTGCAGCTATCCAGGAGCAGGGCAAGCAAGGGTAGATCTGTCACATATATGAGAGAGATGCAAGGAGCTAATAAAGCCAAAGCAATAGTTTCTTTCTCCTCCAGTCTCTGAAGGTGAGAGGTGAAGGTTCAGCACTTTGCCTTGTGCCCTTTCATTTTCCTCTCTTTTGTTTATGTCTCTTCGCTTTTCTTTAAGGCTGATGACTCCAGCAGAAAGAAGGGAGTGTTTCTACTCTCATAATCACCAATTGCTTTGCTGTAATAGAAAGGCATTAATACACAAAAGATCAATTCCATACAGAAACTGGGGAGACACAGTTTACTCCCCATACTTTTCCAATCAAATAAAAGTGAAAGTATCCACTTATCTAGTCAGCCAAACACAGAAAGTTTCCAGAACCTATATAACTGTTAGTGATGACAAAAAGGTTTCACATTATCTATCTCATCCACATTTCCTCAAAGATCAATATAGCTGAGCACATCTTCTGCATACTACCATAAGGAGACAAATATAAAACTTAGTTGCTTCAAACATATTTAGAAACCAGTTTTTAAATGGAAAAGAAGGTGAAAAAATCTTAGAAAATATCAATACAGTGTTAGAATTACATTATTTGAAACAAGGATGAATGGGATAGCACAAAGTCAAAAGGATTTACTCAGCAACTTTCCAGAGGTAATAAATGATCTTTGTTAAAACATGGTTGGCACAATGCATTTTACTAACATGTAAAGTGTTTCAATTTGGTAATTTGAAAATGTCAATGCTGAAATTCCTCAAATGGCTTTGCAGTGAGGGGAGGGAATATTTACACCTTATACGAGCTTCACATTGCTAACTTCAGGCAAGTTCAAGCCTCTTGAAGAGCCATAGCTACTTAGCAGAATTGGGATTTCAATGGGTTGCAGTAAGATTTCTGCTGATACCCTGCAAGGTGGATTGGTAGAGGTTTAGGACTGGAACTTCTACAGTCTTTCTTTAAAAGCTCTTTTGAGCTCAGGTGAAATATCTGGTGGCAGAGGAACAGACCTCTAAACAAACAGATTTGGAGGCTTCAGGTGCCGCTCACCTCTCTGGAAATGTATCTCTTGTTTCCTGGGTCTCAGCTCTTTCCTCTGCACACAGGGATAGTAACCCATCCCTACCATACCGTGGGTTCTATGAGGTAGCTGATACCTGTGATTTATTATAGTAGCACAGTAGATACTGCTTTTAGTTCCTGTGCAGTCCTGAACTTCCACGTCTGTTCCACAGTGCTAGTTTCTCTTTTTTTCTTCCTCATATTTAATGATTCTTGGGCCTATGTTCATTCACTGCTTTCAAGGTCGTTGTTATAATCTTGCTTTGTATTATGAAGTATTTTCTTAGTCTTGCAGTGTTCAGCCCCTACTGATGAGTTTAACAGGTGTGCTATGCAGGAAGTATCTCCAGATTGTTTCTGTCTTTACAAGCTAGGTTGACTACTATATCCTCCATGACACACAGCTCAGTTCTGGTTTGGCCAAGTAGAGAGTTTGGGGTATACTAAAGTATGCAGGACAGCAAGAAAGCCTGGCCCACAGAGAGGCACCAAACTATGCCATGACATATTCTGGCTTTCTCATGAGTAAGCACATGATGTTGCTCCATTGAAAAATCCTTGGTCATTCTTCCCAGCTTACCAAAATAGTGGGGGAGTGCTTTATAACCTCTGAAATAAATGAATTACTTGAAATAACATGTGCAGCAACATGGATCTTTAAGAATTTAATGTGTCATTTTTTAAGCTACAAAGTGAGTGGCCTCTATATTTATGGATGCTGTACTTCTATGATAATGGAGTGATGAGTTAGAAGAGTAAAATATTATCTATTAACAGAAGAAAATAATTCTTCAGCTATAGTGCCTTTATCTTCATGGCATGGTATGAAAATAACCAATAATATGATTCCTTTATCTTAGAAAGTGAGTTTCAGTAAAGCCAAATGAGGTGTTGGACCCATTTCTGAAGCTCTCAGTTTTATTTTGGTTTTTACAAGTTAAATGTGTCTTACTCCAGGGATAACCCCATTCTGGACTTTAAACAACAGAGGAGAAACTGAATCCTTATCTTGTTTGTACAACATCCAGCGCTACTGTAGTAAAACTAGTTAGTAATGGTGGCAAGCATTCTCAGGAGCACTCATGCAGTCCAGAACCTCTCAGAAAAGAGTTAAATATTAAATCTGAAACTTTTTAATCAACTTTGACTCATCAAACCAGAAACCCTTTATGACAAGTGAGTATAGATTACACTGCAATATACAGAATATGCTTGAAAAGTTTCAGAACAGGGAGCTACCAGGGGTTTGCCATTGCTTTTCATTTCAGTTTGTGAATTCATGGTTACAGAGAACTGAAGAAGAAAGAAAAACTTGGAAAAGAATTTAGAATCATCTAAATGAAACTCTATCTCCTGGCCAACATGTTTTAAGGGATTGGGGGTGTTCTCAGTTCAAGAAATCACTCTTAGTTTTTAACTTATTCTTCATAGGTCTTTTTAAGCTGCATATATACAGCATAAAGAACTGTAGTAAAATAAGGCCTTGGCTAAGTGAGCCTACAATACATTGATTTTTAAGAAGAAATCTTTGGATTCTTTTTTTTTCTTCTAGGGAAATGCACCGTTAAGCTTAGTTAAAAGGGAGAGAGGCAAACCAAGTCCTGGGTTGTCTTTAATGCAGTTTTCTGAAGATGGCTTTATAAAACTGGGAAGGGAAAAGACATTTTAAAGTGATTTGCAAGAAGAATATATACCTCTATAGAGAAACCTTCATTTGGGTCATTTGGATTTCTCTCTTTTCCCTGGAAGCAGCTAGTCAAAACTGTCTGTATGCAACAGAAAGATAAAAATTTCAATTAGGTTGAGTGCTGTCATAAGCAGACTACATGAGAAGGTTTGAGATAATATGCATTACATATTGATGTCTATCAGCCCTGAGAACATAGCCATGTTTTATTCCATGCCCCTTTTGTAGGTTTGGCAGCAGTGGCACCCAATAAAGGCCTAATCATATTAATTTATGCCCTTATCAATTATGCATTCAGATTCCCCCGATAGCTTGTCAGTTTTTATTCACTATTTTCTGAAAAATACGCCTATTACAGTTACTGAGCAAATAGGAGGACTGTCAGAAACTGAGATTTAAAGAATATTACTTAAAAGGGGTGGGTTTCTTTAATTTATAAATCTTGTATTATATGTCATGCATTTGTTAGTTTTAAAAGAGGTGACTGCAGGGACAGATGTCACATTAAGGACTTTCTGAAGACAAGGGGAGAAGTCTCCTTAAGAAAGCTCTGTGTTTTATTCAACTTTTCTTGAAAGCAAAGTGTCCTGTGGTCTGTAGATGTTGTAAAAATGTATCAGCTTTTTTAGTTTAATGTGAATTTCACTTTGTGTCTCTCAAATGATGTGTGCCAATGAAGAACTTAACAAAAGTCTTCAGCTTGTAAACTGATTTCTATATGGAAAACAGTATCGAAATCAGCAACGTGTTAGTGTCTCTGTGCTCTACATTCAGTGCCCATCTTTGGGGTCATCATAAGTGGCAGCAAGACAGATAAATAGATTTAGTGTGTGAAGTATATGAGTTGCCCAGTGCAGCAATATCTGCAAGGGAGATGTTGAGTAGCCTGTGCTAGCAACTTAAAAATTGCTTTGATGTCTCTGTGACAAGTCTAGCCTAGCTTATTCATACATGCTGTACAGTTTGAATGTCCTGTAAGACTGCTTTGTTTAGGGGTATATATGCTCTTTAGAGGCAAAACTCCCAGATTTCCCCACCTACCACCCTTTTTTTGCGTTGCTGGCCAGTCTCAGAGATGACAGAACTCATTCCTACGGGACTAACCTGGACAATACAAACTGCAGGGCAGGGCAGTGTTTTCCAGCCAGGAATGGACATTCAGATGAGATGATGGTAGAGCTGGTCTAGAGACAGGGCAGACTATTAGTCCTTTCCTGTCAAACCTGCAAAGAGGACTAAGGTTTATCCCCAGAAGGAGGTCCTCTCTGGATCATAGCCCACTCAAAGCCAGACCACTTGACTTGTTTTCTCAGGTTTACTATAGTGCCAAAAGAAATATATGTAATGAAACAAACCAAACAAACAAAACCCACCAAAAGCCAGACTGATCTCTGCTCTAATTGTTCCCATCCTCATCTCTTGATAGTTGAAACCTGACAGCTCTTCTCTCACCAGCTTCCTACCAGTAACCACTGCTCAAGAAAGTCCCTCTTTTCCATCTGCTGCCTGCATCTCCCTCACTCCAAGAACATGCCCTGCTCTTCCTCATTCACTTTCAGCCTCTCCCTCCTGCTTCTAGAGCAGTTAACCTGATTTCACATCCTATTATAACACTGTGCTGTCAGGCTTTCCCTCACCCTTCTTTTAAGAGTGTGTTTTGTCAAGAAGGATCTAAGTGTGGAAAAATACTTTAGAAAAGGCAAAAAAAGAAAAGGAAAAGAAGGAACAAAACCTCAGAAGCGCTAATGCTGGCAGGCTGTCATGGGTTCAGCAGTAGCAGTCATTTTTCTCCTCATTGGCTGGTGCAGTGCTGTGGTTTTGACTTTCGGCCTGAGAACAGTGCTGATAACACCGATGTTTTCAGTTACTGCTTAGAATGTTTTGGTCTGGCCAAGAACTTTCTGAGCCTCATTCTCTGCCAGGGAGGAGAGGAATCCCAGAGGAGGCAGAGACAGGACACCCGACCCAAACTGACCAAAGAGGTATTCCATACCACAGCACGTCATGCCCAGGATGTGAAAACAGAGGGCAGAGATCCGGAAGGGTGGGGGTGCATTGCTTGGTCCGGCTGAGTGTAGCTGTTGGGCAATTGTATTCTTCTCCCTTGTATTTCTCTTGTCGTTATTATTATTGGTGGTAGCAGTAGTGGTTTGTGTTATACCTTAGTTACTAAACCGTTCTTATCTCAACTGTGGGAGTTGCATTCTTTCAATTCTCCTCCCCATCCCCCCGGGGCCTGGGAGGAAGAAAGAGGGGGAAGTGAGTGAACAAACTGCGTGGCTGATTTATGGCTTAAACCATGACACAGGCCCAGAGACTCCATTAAAGGTCTGGAGCCTCTCATTTCTGTCCTCGCTGCAGATGAGCTCAGTGTAGCCAATGTACAATGGGCTCCCTATCCAGTCTCTGTCTTCAGAGAGTTTTCCCAGGATTACTTCTCCCCTGCTGGAAAGTTCAGCAGAATAAGCATCATCCTTTTAGCGTGATCCAGTCCTGGGGAGCCCCCAGAGCACATCATGATGTTCTGCAGAAGGCCATCTCCAGTTCCTGACAGGAAAGGAAGGTCTGAATGAAGAGAACCATATTTGACATTTGTGTTTTCACATTATATAGGAAATACAAACCCTCAGGACTAGCCTTGGCAAAGTTCTCCCTAGCTTCAATACAGGTGGCTAACTGAGGCCTAAAGACTTTGTTTTCTTCACCTACCTATGAGCACATGCTGCTTTTCAGCTCTGCCCAGCCACTTCAATAATCAATGAAGGCTGAAATCTTGCCTATTAAGCAAATTTGTTCTTTCTCCTTTACAAATTCAACCACCCTTGCTCCAGCTTCACAATAGGTTGTACCTTCCCTTTCCTCTGGCTCTTTGAAGATGTTGCTCTTTGTTCAGTGAATTTGCCCAGATCCAGGAACATGTACAACATCACCTAAATCATTCCAGTGTTTATATTAGCCTGATGGTGTTAATGAGGTTTTGCTACGTTACAGCATTTAAAATCTTTATAGTATCTTAAACATATTGTATCTTAAAATATCCCCTTTGGGTATGTAAGTATTATCCAAATCATATAAATGGAGAAGTAAAAACAAATGTTTAGGTATTTGCCTAAAGCCATGCAATAAGTCAGTGTCAGAGCTAAGTCAAACCCACCTACTTGTGGTGAGTCAGCCCTTGCTTGCATGATTTAGTGTGTTCCTACTATGGAAATCAGCCTATTCACTGCACATAGTACTCATTTAAATAATTTCGTAAACTGGCTCTAGAAGTTGCCTTCCCTTTAATAATAACTTTACCAGAAATGCTTTTGCTTGCCTAGCTCCGTGTTTTTCATATACAGGGAGGGGAGATCATGTAACAGTCTTCCAGTACCTCAAGAGGGCCTACGGGAAATCTGGAGAGGGACTTTGTACAAGGGCTTGTAGTGACAGGACAAGGAGGAATGATTTAAATTGAAAGAGGGGAGATCAAGATTAGATATTGAGAAGAAATTCCTCCCTGTGAGGATGGTGAGGCACTGGCACTGGCTGCCCAGAGAAGCTGCTGCTGCCCCATTCCTGGCTGTGTTTAAGGCCAGGTTGGATGGAGCTTGAAGCAATGGAAGCAATGGAAGTTGTCCCTGCCCATGGCAGGAGATTGGAACTAGGTGATATTTAAGGTCCCTTCCAACCCAAACCATTCTATGATCAATATAGAGACTAGCATTCGGAATGTAAAGCTTGCATTGTTGCTGTTTTTTCTGTGTTTTGTTTTGGTTTCTCCTTAAAAAGGGCAGAAATCAAGTGGAAGAAGAGAGGATTGTCTTCCTAAAGTGCTGGGAAGATTTCCTGTGCCTGCCCTTGAAATTAAAGACTCTGGACAACCATTTACCTCATGGGGATGAGGAGTTCATACTCCATGATTTTTTTTTCTCTACTTTTTAAGGATTCAGCAAGACTTTTAGGGAAGGAAGTGTGCACGTGAAAGGGAGAAGAACATACAGGTAGCAAATATGTTTGAGATCATTTATGCTGGGAGTAGGCAATCCAAAAAGTGATGAAATAGTGAAGTGACAAGACCTGGCCTGAACATCTAAAACTTTGAAGATGTTTGGCAGGGAAAATTAAAACAATTAAAGAGTGCCTCTGGGAAGCTTTACCTTGCATGACCAGAACTTCAACACAACATCTTGGTGCACTGAATGCTTTTACAGGGGTAATACTCATTTGAATATGAATGGGTTTGCCAGTATCTAAGTCATCTGCAGGATTTTAGTCTGCACTTGGTTTAGGTGCATTTCTGTATCACCTTTTGTCTCCTGAGATCTTGTGGTGATGCACACTTCAGCCTGACACTCTACTATTGCCTCAGTTCCTGTTTTGCAGTATTTCAAGGTTGGTTTAGTGGAGTGGAGGATCTTCTCTTCTACACCAGCTTTCTCAAACTTTGTCATTTAAAACTGGACTGCCTGGGGGCTATTGGTTGGTGTTTAATAATGTCTTAGCAGCTTTCTCTTCATCATTACAGTAGATTTTTATACTTCAGTATATGCAGTTCTTAGGTATTTCACTTGACCAGCAGCCTGAGGATCATAGAATAACACTCACAAAACCAAAAAATTGGTACATCTTTTTAATTTCAGAGTCAAAGGCACAGAAACAGCTACTGGATTCTGCTGAGATATATTTTCCCCCTTCCTAAAAAAAAAGTGTGAATCCAACCAGTAGCATAAAAGGACCTACAAAAAGTAGAAATTAAGTCAGCTAATGAATGAATTAATCTGTTTGGAAAACAAAGCTGATAATAATGTACTTGGGAGACAAAGATAAAATGCAGTTCTTGGATGGGGAAAAAAGAAACACTGAGACCTCTTCAGATAGCTTCTCTTCACTGAGCAGTAATCCATGGAGGGGAAAGGAGCTTATTTGAGAGGCATCTGAAGAAATGCATGGTGAGAAAGCAAAGCAATAGTGCCTCTGCATGTGATTTTGGAGTTGAGACAGTATTATTCTTCTTTCATCACCTAAACACTTCCAGCACGAGGCACTAATAAAATCAGAGATACTGATATGTGATACTGCAGTGACTGATCATTTTGGCTCATTTTAAACTCACACCTTAAGAAGAAAAGCATCTGAGGAGGGGTTTAGAGACTGCAAACTTCAGATTGGAAATACATTTAGTTTTGTTTCTGGCTGATGTGCACCTCCACACATCATAGAATCATAGCATAGCTTGTGCTGGAAGACACCTCCAAAGCTCATCTAGTCCAACCCCTCTGCAATAAGCAGGGACATCTTCAACTAGATCAGGTTCCTTGGAACAGGCTGGCAGTCAGCTGGTTTTCCACATCACTTTTGGATTTAGGTGATCATATGAGTGCCTGCCAGGCAGAATCAGCAACATATTTACAATTGATTGCTTTTCTATTGCAAAAATGGTGGGTTTTAGAAATGGAGATGCAGATGAAAAGATCTATTTCTAGTCTACTTTCCATCCCTTTGAAAAATAAAAGCAATAATTAGGAGGGAAGCAGGAATGGGAGTTCCTCTGCACAGGTTTTGTCTGACAGGAAAGAACAAACACAGGTACTGCCATGTTCTGCTATTGTCTAAATTTTTAATTTCATACAGTTGTTTTAGAGGCCATTCTTCCAAACCTGAATTACTTAAGGGGAATACTCACAATTCACAAAGCAAAAAATAAAAAGAACTGGTTAGAAAATTAGCTGTTAGGAGAATCTGGAAATTCTAAATATTTTCCAAAATATAAGGAATTACAGAAAGTTGTTAAGAATCTACAAGCATCTGAAAATATGAATTGCTGAAGGTTTGAAAAATAACACAGCTTGGTATCAGAGTGACAAAATTATGTTAAATCAAAAGAGCGCATAGAAGTCTGTATTTCCTGCAACTCAACCCAAAATGCGCTTGAATTGTGAGATTGTTTCAAATATGAAATAATTCCTCAAAGAATTGGAGAAATTATATGGATTGCAGCACTTCTAAGAAAAGAAGTAGACTACCAAAATGAAGTATATTAAAGATAGTGAATGTACTGTTCCTCCTCTTTACACATTGACCTTGTTTCTGTGTTCAGAAACCCTATATAGAGTTGTTGAGTTTGTCAATAAACTAATCCAGCCATCAATAAAGCACCTTCTTGTTTATTAATATGTGATTAAAAATGTATATGATAAAAAGATATTGATTGAGCAGAGTTTGGGTGACAAGAACAATTATAGCTTCAAGCCTAATCAGTACATGAGCTCTTTAGCCCAGCGAAAGTCAATAGTCTATTTCTGAACAATTGCACATTTATTTTAAATAAAGAATTTGGGATTTGCTAGTGCTCTTGTTTTCTCTTCATGATTTAAACGTGGACACAAAACCAGAAAGAGAACAGCCACAAAATAAATCACCCAATGTAATTCCACTTTATGCTCCTTGTATGATAAATTTGTAAATACACAGCAAATAGGATTTGTTATAAGTTGCTAGCTACAAATACATTAAGCTTGGAATAAGTATCTCTATTCTGGATTGTAATACAACAATGCTAGTTGTATTGATAGTTGTCTTAATTACTAGGGTCTTAATCATATTTCTACAATGTCCTAATTTACTTATATATTTATGTTGCTGTTATTTTAAGCTAAAATCATAATTTTATTGCATTCAAAGTACTCAATCTTGATTTTGTTAAAGCAGTTTCTTAATAAGAAATTATAATCAAAAGCCATTTAATTCCTCCTTAAGTGATTCTTAGCTTTTACAAACTTTTCTCACAGCTCACTTCACTCCCACTCCAAAGCAGTATAATAATATTACACGGATCTAAAGTCAAGAGCAGCACAGAAAAATTTCTACTGGGTGCATCTTTAAATACCAAAGTACTCTAGTATATTGTGCATCCAGTAGAAACTGGGGGCAGGTGAATGGTCAGACATTCCTGAGCAAGAACACAGGGTCACTGGCTTGTTCCCACAGCGTTAAAAATTAACTGTGGGCCAGAAGCAAGCAACATCATATGTCTGGGTTATCCACAACCAGAACTTTCAGCAGGTTTAGCACTGGTTTGTTGTATCAGCATTCGAGATTCAGTTAAATCGATGGTACTCCCCAAAGTGTTTGCAAGTATGTAAATCTTTAAGTGCCAGATCAGGAAGCTTCTTATCTACCCCATACATATTATGTATATCAAACAGTTATAGTGAGTAGCATTTCCAGATATTTTTCCTACCTGCTAATCATGTAATCTTCTTAATTCCTTTGTGGCATAAAGCGATGAAGAATTCAGTAACAAACTGTTTTGCACTGAAGCTAACACAATGCCATCATTTATTCTTCTCAATGTGTTTGGTTTATGTGAACATAAAATTCACCTTGGTGTCGACTTCTGCCATAGAAGTTTGTTGTTTAACAATGAGTAATAAATGAACTTAAAGAGAAATCTGTGTGCTCACACAGCCCTGAAAGCTTTAGCTTCTTTGAAATCAATGTTGACTATAAACTCTATAATCTGTGTATCTTCATATTAACATGTAGGTTCTGATCCAACAGCAAGTGAAACCTTTTTTCCCCTGACTGAAGCCAGAATCACCTTTTGATGCTTAGAAACCAGAGTAAGTCCTCCAGAAGGCAATTTCCACTTGATTTTATGATGTAGTTCCAACATCTTTCCTGATTTTCCTGATTCTGGCTAATGCAGGAGGTGGCACACTGGTGTAGGCTGACTATTGGTATCTAGATGGTACCTCCTGGTCAAAAAGTAGTTTTCTTTGGGGAAGGAAAAAACAACTCTGTAGCTACAGAGTGAAGTTTAGGGAAGTCAGCCCTAGCAGCCTGCAGAGCTTACAGGCCTGAACATCTCCACAGGAAGAACCAAGTACAGTACAAAAGATCTGAATCTCTTTTTATCTATGCCACTGATAAGCCTGAGCAATTCCCAATACATTCTAATCTGAAGAAAGAATTGGGTTTGATATCCATCTGTTTCAAGATAAATGAGATTTTCTAAATCAAGGCTGAGGAAGGTATAAATATGCAGGAAAGAAAAATTATTCTGGAAGAGAGAATTCCACTGCACTTTCAGATTAATAGGTGTAGCCCTCCCACCAAACAGTACAAAAGAGACTCTGGGAGACAAGTTTTTTAGCCTAAAACTCCGGTTTCTGAATTAAAACTTGCCCATCTGCTTATCTTCAAACAGATTCTGAATACAGCATTGCTGATAATATGCTTTGTTTCAGCCCATTACTTGATTTGGTTACATGTTTAAAAATATTGGTACACTTAGAACGTTGGCACATTTATGACTCTAATTAAATATGTATACTGTAGATCTTTATTCTTTCACTAAATAAAACAGGAATTTAATTAATTTTAGATTATTTTTTTTTTTAATGCTCTTCTTCAGCTTGTTGAAACTCCAGCATTGACAATTCTCAATATTCAGGAAAAGCTTATCTGCATTTTGAGAAAGCAAATAGCCAAGGTGTGCTGATTTATTAGGAAGGTGAATTGAAACGTGTTGCTACCCAAAAAAATTACATATTTTTCAGGTGTAACTAATAGTAATAAAATCATTAAAATTTGAGTGTTTGTATGATGGCTGGGAAGTAACTTCTGCCTTTATTCATTTCAGCACCCTTATTTATCAGTGTGTTTGATCTTCACATGCAATTCTACACCCTTGATCACCATCACTCATTTTGTTCATCCAGAAGATGGAGGCTCCTAAGCTTTCTACACTGTTGTCCTTACTCATATATTTGAAACAGGACAAAATATTAGTATGTCTGTTGCAATGAAAGCATTCAACATCTGGTTTTGCAATAGTTTCCACCCAATAGTGAGAGTTCAAATATACAGAATTTTCTCTTTAATTATTATCAGGACATTTTATCATTGTAGATATGTATTTTAAAAAACACTCTGGATTTTGAAGGGAGAGCTAAACTAACCTGCAAACTTAGTGAGAGTCACAAACTACAGCTGCCAGATCTCAAGCACTTACCACTTCTCTGCTATGTGTCACAACAAAGCCTGTATATGCTATTCATTCATATAAAGGTGAAGTAACCCTGACAAAAAAAAGCCCTGAGGAAAAAGCAAAACAAAACAAAACACCCCACGAAAGTAATTTAAACACTAACTAGTCTATATTTCTTGTCAAGTTGAACTCAGTGAATGGCAGGCACTCAGCTGCCTGTAGGGAGGCTAACTCTTCTTTGGGCCACGTTAGATGCCTAACTCCTGTTTACACCTTTGCAAACCTTCCTTGGGAATGGACTGCTGAGGCCACATGGCAGGTCCAGAATATCTTCATCATCTTAAGTTTGTTTTCCCGGAAAACACTGCCTTTCACCTTCTATCAATGGGTGGTATGGGTGAGTGAGCCATGAGGTTTTGAATGAGTATGATAAAGATGGACCAGCCACTGCTGCTAGGAAGAAGCATCCTCATGCCAGAAAATGAGAATAAACTTTTTATTCTACTCCTCTCTCTAAATTTATGCTAGGAGCGTCCAAGCCACTTATATCATCAGTGTATTTATCAAACCTTTGCCTGTGAACATGCATCTATGAAATACTGCAATACTATTGCAGTCTTAACCTTATGTTCAAACTACTTATTGTGACCCCTACTGTTGTTTTGGAGCCTTTGAGCTACATAGAGATACAGTCAGATTACTGTACATCAAAGTAGGCACATGTCTTTCTGCAATGATACATATACTCATGATTGAGATATACCCACCTCAGGGGTGGGATGATACAGGATTATCATTAAAAGCAATAGTAAAGCTTTGTTGATACACTGAGAAAGGATTTTATATATATATATATATATATATATATATATACACACACGTATTTTAGTATTGGCTATGGTGAGAGGAATCTAGCTCTGCAAGGAGGCTGATAATGTAGGATATATAAATACACCAGTGAATATACTGTTTTCCATCAACATGACTTTTGCACTACATCTTGAAATTGTTTTGGTTTTATTAATGTTGTTTAATAGAGATGTGAATGTCACACCTAAATATTTTGTCTCTGATACAAAAACATTTGCTGTTATCTGGGTCAAAATCAATGCCTGAGCAGCCAGATGGCCACCCTTGCATTGCATAATTGAGATTATATTAGTTGTTCTGTCTTCTATATTGGTATAAAAATGATGGACTTGGAAGCATATGTTGCTTTGTTACTAAATCCAAGTGCGGTACCTAATACCAATGCAAAAAGACAGGCTCCCTTTTCTCAGCAGGTCAGTTTTGTTATGCTTGGTTTTGCAATAAGCTCTTTCTTTTATACACTGGGTACTTCACATACTTGAGTTCTCTAGAAAGCATTAAGCAGTTTTTAATGGTTCACTCAAGCCCATGGCTTGTTAGAGAAGCAGAGTTAGGCTATGGTGGTGAAAGCGATGCTGAAAAGGTCCTTGCTCAGAGGAAACAGCACTTTATTTGTTACAAGTTACTACTCAAAATGATGGTGACTGCTGAGTGCATCAGGACTCCTGAAGCTGTTTTGTACTTTGCTCTCATACAGTCTCTGTGTTACTAAAAAAACTGGATCAGTTTTCCCTTTTTACATTTGCATTTACATAATCCCCTTTGTTCAAGTGACTACAGGTACAGTGGTTATTTCTGGGCAAAAAAGAAACCACCCTGATGCTGAACTGCAGGTTAGATAATCTTAAGACCCTTTCCAACCCTAACCATTCTATGATTCTACGAGGACCTGCTGTAGGGTAAAGTAGGAGGAGCAAATTATTGTCTCACTTGTTGTCTTGATCAGTGAATTTTAATCCATGGCTAAGCAGACAGTTAATTTGGCCATTTCAGAAAGCGCACTGACTGCTTGAATCCTGGCAAAAGATTCTCCAGCTGAGGACAGGACCACATGCCTGATAATGTACTTCCTATCTCTATGACTAAAAGGGAGAGCGATTCTGGAGCCTTTTAGTTTGTAACACAGAAAACAGAACTTCATAATTTTAAGAGTAGGGGTTTTTTTTTCTGTTGCTTGGTCAAATCCAGCCCCATGTAGGCAACCTGGGTTCTTAACATTAAACCCATCCACCAGAAATCATTTGAAAGTGTTGGTCTAGGTCCCACTGGATAGGTGCCAGTGTTACCAATGAAATAAGCTATTAAATATGTGCTACTTGACAACCAAAAAGTCAGAGGATATTTCAGCGCTCCAGTTTGGTCACTGTTTTGCTATTATGCTTAATTTTGGTCTGACAGAGATGTTACCTAATGAGCAGATGGGCTAAAATACTTCCTAAAAGCTATTAACCTACTACCTTTCGTAAGTACTCAACTCATTAAATATAAAAACATCTGTTAAAATAAGTGAGCTATTACTAATATTCCTACATTTGCAGTGAGACTGACTGACATGAAAAATCAAAGAATGAAAATCGATAAGGAACCAATGGAAAACCCTATATTTTAAGGAAAATTAAGAACAGCAACAAATTAGGTAGGAGATAAATCTTGTAATCATATAATATTACACGCATACACAAACACACACTCAAATTAAGAGAGCATTATAGGCTCTATAAACATTTAAAGCCAGTAGGAAGCAAGAGAATGAAAGCTAATCACGCTGCTCAATACCAATCCCTTGTGCAGATGCACATACAGCCTTTAATTACACCATCTTGTACTTGGAGAGATGATGAAGAATTTTCCAGGAAAAACTGTTTTCTTCAAAAGTCAGACTATGTAATAGGAAAATGTTAGTTCTGAAGGAACTGGAAGGATTTTAGAAAATGAAGGGAAAGATTCTGTGCAGTTACCAAAAGGCAAGTCTCTGGTGTACACCTGAAATGGAGGTATCCCAGATACAATCACCAATAAAGACATGCACTTTGGTCTCTTCTGGGTCAGCACCTTATTTCCATGTTCTCTGACACCATGGGCTTGTCTCTCTCCTTTTTTATCTCCCTTCTTCCACCTTTTAATGAATAACTTTACAAAGCCTTTGTTTCATCTGCTCCTGTGCAATGGTACATGAATGTAATTTGACAGGGCAGTGGGACTTTTCTGCTTGATCTTCTTCACAAGTACACCTTTGGCATTCAGAGTAGTATGTGAGCAAAGCTTTCTTCAAGTGTTAGTATTCACTGTCAAGCTTACTTTTATGGGACTCTAAGTTTTATTTGTGGCACACAAATCCTAATCTGAACCCAACATTGTTGTTCTTTTGCTGTTCCTCTCCCCACCAAGCTTAGCAAACATCTTTTACAACTTGAAATTTAAGAGATAGGACCACCCTATCCTGCTTTATAAATCTTTATTCCAAATAAATAGGTTAAATTAAAAAGTGCTGCTAATTTTGGGTATCCAATTCGAGATACTGTCTACTTGATTTTTCACTCTGCTTCACTTGGTATAGTCAATGCACAGCCTCGTGGATTTTATCTGAGGTAGTGAGTGATTCACTTCCGCCTACCAGACCCGAAAACATCAATATGGGTCTGTAATACGCAAATCTCAGTTAACTATTACCTCATGGGGCAACTTTCCCCAATTATAGAAGCCTTGAGATAAAAGGGGGATGGAAGCAAACTCCACAGGCAAATCCAGCCTTGCCGCAAAGCTGTGCTCTCTCTTCCCGTGACTCTCTACCTCGTACATGAACCACACCCAATTCTGTGACAAATTAGACAGGAATCTAGTGAATAAAAACTACAGAGTTCTTACGTGTCCCCAGGGTTAGCGTACCTTGTGAGGTTTCATTTCTGCTTCAGGAAATTTGTGGAATAAATTCTGTGTGGCCATGTATGGAGACCAAATCCAGGTGTTCTGAAACCTCCAGCTTAGTTGTTTCCTCAACATCCCAGTGCCTGATGTTGTGGCTAGTGACGTATATATAATGTTTCCTCAGTTCAGAGGTGACACACAGAAAAAAATCATTTAAAAAATATTTTGGATCAGCTTGGAAATACTTCACTTAATTCTTTCCAAGCATTCAAAAGCAGCCTCTGTACCAAATAAAAAGCAATAACGATGTAGCTGAACTGCATCAGATAAAAACAGTGAAATAAAATATTTTGACTTTCAGAATTCCTAACATGTTCCATATGAAATTCAGCTCAACTACTTCGGACATCCTGCAATTATTCACCCTTGCTCTTGGTTGACAATGTTAGTCAGTTTTACCATCCCTGCCCTCCTACCTCCCCTCCAGGCTCTTCAACTGAACGGTTCATCTCTGCTTCTCTGCACAACCTCTGTGTCTCCTTACCTAACCAGTCTCAGGCTCCTGCCTCCAAACATCAGCCCCAGTTCTTTCTTGGCTGCTTCTACCGCCTGCTCTGTCACATTGCTTTTTTCTCCCTGTTGTATTCATGCAGAGACCTTTCTTCTTGACACAACCTTCAAATTGGTCAGAGCTTGAAAGAAAGAAGATTCCTACCTCTGATTCTGCGCCAAAGCTCGGGCTCATGGGGAAAATTTGGAGGTGGGGATTAAAGGTGAAATCTGGTCTTACCACTTAAGGTTCTGTTTGCAGAGAGGGTCAATCTTTAGCAATTCCTTTCTTCTGCTAGAATAAAAGAAGTCATTACTGAAAGTGTGCTCATGACAGAATGTCTGATATTCACAAGTTAGCCACATTTGGATAAATTTTCAGCAGAGAGGAAAAGGCACATCTTAAATACAATAAAAGGTCACATTTTGAGACTGTGCTTCAAAGCCTGAGGGCAGCAGAGCATTTCAAAGGGAAAAAAAAGTTTCCATTTTAGTATGAGCAAAACTGTTTATTTTTCCATAACCTTGTTCTTGGAAATGGACAAATTGTTTTGGCAGGTATTTTCAAAATAATCTGCCCAGTACAGAGGGGATATCAGTTTTCAGCCTGAGTGATGATGTTTTTTCTAAAGCTACATGCCACCGAAAATATGGTCTCTGCTGAGAAGTGTTTGCCAACCCAATACAGGGAATGGCAGCATATCCACCTCAGAATATGGTCACAAGTTATGTCCTCTGAGGACTTCTGATTTTCTTTCAAACATCAAATAGCTTCATGGAGAGGCAATAGGGACAATGGCTGTGATTTCCCTAATTTAGAGGCCAAGCAACTAAAACAGGAGGAAAGGAGAAAAAATCAGGGATGTAATCCGAACATTCTGATCTGATTCTTAGTCCCCCTTTATGGACCCACTCCTGAGGGATGTTATTTGTGAGATGGTCTTCCAGTCTGGAGTGTTGCGGGTATTTTTGACCCTGCACAGACACACATCAGAGGTAACATCGCTTACATTCTTTCTGTGATTTAACTCTCTGCAATCAAGTTTTGGAGGCAGCAGGTATCTGCAAATCATAGTTTAATACCACTAAGAACAAGCAGCCTCCTGAGTTCAGCTTGTATGAGAATAAAAGCATACAAATCCCTTATTTCTGAGGCCCCTACTTCAATGCCCTGTGGAAGAGAGAAGTGTGAGGGCTAGAGATGTGGCAGGGACCAGTGGGGCGATGGCCACGCCTTGTTGCTCCAAGTACCCAAGCGGGGGTGAAGCCCAGCAACGGTACAAGCTGGAGACACCGGAGGCCTGAGATGGACAAGCTGCATTAGAGTCGATGCCACTTTCTGACTCACTTAAGAGAGGAAGAAACCCAGTTAAGTGTTAACAGCAAATGATGAGATACCCCCTGCAGACTGAGAACCTCTGCTTAAAACCACTCCAGCAGCAATAACAAATTCCTCAGCTTAAACTGCGGCCCTCTTCAGAGGAAAAAGAAGGGGAAAACAAAAGAGAGAGAATTGCCAAATCAAACTGCTGACTCCTATTTTCTTATCAAAACACCACAGTATACATCTTAACAGCCTGAAGTAAATCAAATGTGGGACCAGCTGGAGCTGGCCAGCTCTTGACCCTCCCTTGATATCAGGTGTGTGCCTTCACTCTGGCAGATTAATTTATGATTTCAAGTAACTCAGAGCCCCTAAAACTTTCAGTGCAGCTGTTAAGACAAGGCTGAAGGTTTTCTTTGGAAAGCATCACTGCTAGAAGTTGGAGGTCCACAGATTGATCTGTGTCAATATATCATATGTATACATACATATATATGTATATCAGTATATATCTAAATATCTGATTTTTAAACTCACCCACTATGTGACCATGGGACAAAATGTGGAGGTATGGCCAAAGCTTGGATGCGTGCTCAGCAACTGTCAGTCTGCTTTTGCATGTAGAGCTTACTTTTGGGGTTGGAAGTAGAGGGGGAAAATGGGATTTGGAAGTGTTTATAGCCATGCATCCCTAAAGAAATCTTCCAGCTCAATAAAATAAGGGGGGAAGGTGTAGGAGTGTGTACAGAGTACATCACATTGAGAGCAGTTGTCTCAAATCTACCTGCCTCGTGCGATGTGCAGCAGCGTGCTCGTGTGTGTGTGATCAATATAATCTATTGCAAAAGAAAGCCTAGGAGTTACTGTGGGGAAAAGGCTTTAGAGAGAAGCTCTTTAATTATTACCCGTGGAGAAGTTAAAGTATAACTTGGTAGTAACATACTCCAGTCCTTGGGGTGGGGACAAGGGACAGGGGGAGTACAAGACAGGCATCTAACCTGCCTGAAGTCTGTATGGGAATAAGAAAAATAGAATGAATGAAAAAACACCAATTTAAAAAGGAAGGGGAGGGGAAAAAAAGAAGACAAACATAAAGCGTTGGTGAGGCGAAAGTAGGGAGAAAAGGAGTTGGTATTTCAGGCCGCTGACCTCTCCCTGTGCTTCACTGGGAGAAGCACTCACGTCTGAACCGGTGCTTCTAAACCCGAAAAGCTCAAATCTTCCGCCTTTCTGCCACGGCCTTTCGCTCGCACACGCCACGGAGCGGCTCCGATAACCACTCCCCGTCCTCCCCCCTCGGGGCCGCCGCCGACCGCGCAGCCCCCGCGCACTTTGCTGGAGGCTGCGTGATCGACGGGGATCAGGCTGGAGCTTCACCCCATGGCTACTTGCCCATTTTTTCCTCCTTTCCTACCCCCCCCCCCCAAAAAAAAAAAGAAAAAAAAAAAAGAGTAGTAATGGGGTTTACTTTATAAAGAGCTCCCAAGGGGAATGAGCATTTCATCTGCTGAGTGTCATAAACACCTCATCAATCAGATGGATGTTGGTGTAAGGCAAACACAGCACTGCTGTTTGCCTGTAGTTAATTTTCATTTGTTTAATAAAACAGCTAGTCTTTGCCTGATTATATGACTTTCCTGGAACTTCTGCATTTTCCAGCTTTAAAGGAAATTATTTATGAAAACAAATTATCCTGCCTACATGACTATTTCAGTCAACCCACTAGAGGTCAGGGCTGTACTGCTGAGGTTAAAAATCAGCTAGTAAGAAATCCCTTAGCATGTTGCCAGAAGTGAAAATGAAGTAACTTATTGGCAGCCATGGTTATTGTAAAGTCATATAGCTTGAGTTAGAAATAACCAGAAAAAAAAACCCTTAATATATTTTTAAATACATATATCCCTAGATTTCTATTTAGTTGTTGAAGCTTTATTTCCAGTCTGTGATTGCATTTTATACACTGTTTATTTAAATGTCTAAAGAAGATCAGAGACAGGTGTAAAGGATGTTTCTTAGTTGTGTAGAACAAAGGTTAATTCCAGTCATGTCACTTTCTCAGCTGCATTTTGAAGGAATGGTTTAACACAGTTCGTAATCCACAGGGTGGGCAAGGTCTTTGACACAAAATTTCATTGCGTAACACCCAGTCCATGGGCTTTTGCCCCTTACCTGCTGTTTACAAGATCTTATTTCTTCTTGTTATGAATGAATAAAACACAGCACATGATCAGTACTTTGTTCTTTAGTAGTGCTCTTTATTCTATTCTGCTCTTTAGTAGTGTCCTTTTTGTAAAATGCATACATGCAAGTACAAAAAGGAGCCAGGATGCTCATGGCAAACCTATACAAGTATTGTTATATGTATACAAATATACTGTTAATTACAGTGTCCACATCATTATATATTAAAGTGAAGTGAAGGCAGACAGGGAATCGTGGTATTTCTTCTGGTGTAAGAAAGGAGATATACTTATTCTTGCCCTGTTCACTATAAGCCTGAGATAGGTAGCTCTGCCTTGTGACAAGAAAAGGAAAGCTGAACATACAAGAAATTGGTATTTATCCTGAAGCTGATAGTGATGCTCATTCCTTTGCCGTGGTTTGCTATGAGATCAGTGTCTAGAATGTCTAAAACATCTCTCTCGAGTGACAAAACTTCAGACACACAGGTTTCATTTGTCAGATTGATGTTTGTGTTACGGATGTGTGCCTGCAAGTAGGGGTGAGTGATGGCAGCACTAGCAACTTGCTGTGCATGTAGCATCACAGGAGGAATGCATGCCTTTTGAAGGAGGAGCACCCTGGGCACTTGGGGTGCCACAGGGAAGGGCTGATAGTACAGAGTGGCTGCTCTAGAGGGCTATGCAGTGGGATCATGCTCCTGGCTTTGATTGGCCATGGAGTGGGATTGTGCTCCTGGCACTGCTGCCATTCTACCAGCCCAGTAGCCATTTTGACCAAATTTGTTGACCAGTCAACAAATCCCAGATCAGGGTGACATCTGATATATGGGGCTCTGGAGCAGTGAAGCTGCAAAACACAAACTGAAGAGACCATGACAGAGGCAAGAGACTGAGTATTAAGATGAGTTTGAAAGGTTTGACAGGTCTGCTAGTATTTCACTTTGACATTTTTCAGAGGGTGAAACCTTCCTCCATCCTTTAGTTTTTGAAAAAGTCAATAAATTAAAATTTCACATATGAGGTTGTGTATTTATCCAGAATTATTTCCATGATTTTTGGATTAATCTTTTAGGAGTCTTATACTTACAGAACTTGATTAAATTTACATGGAAATTGTTGTTGTGTTTCCAGTAGACTGATCAAATAAATCAGTGAGATGATTTGTAAGAGAATCACTGACCAGTTGATTATTTGCTATCATAGACCTTATTCAACTTCTGCTGTGGCACATTGGCAGTCCAGGACCATCTCTTAAATATAAGGAAGAAGTTCTTTTCTGTGATGGTGGTGAGGCATTGGAACAGGTTGCCCAAAGAAGTAGTAAATGCTCCATCCCTGACAGTGTTCAAGGTTGGGTTGGATGGAGTCTTGAGTGACATGGTCTAGTATGAGACATCCCTGCCCACGGCAGGGGCGTGGAACTAGATGATCATAGGGTCCTTTCCAACCCTAACTATTTTATGATTCTATGACTATTTTGGTTTGCCAGGTCTGAAACCTCAATTGCTATAAGCATTTTAACTTTCACCTTTTAATTTTCCCATGATACTGTCTTTTGGGGCACTCAATTTAAGAAGACATTTGGAGCATCTTCATCCTACTACTTACGCCAAAATGCAAAAATAAATATCAAGCATTGCTGCTACATAGTAGTCATGTGTTGATGATGTAACTGATAGCCTGAACAACTTCATACATCTTGGAGTTGGGGAATATTGCCCTGTAACCCACTTTGGAAGTCTTCCTAAGGTAAAGATGAAAGGATATTGGTTAAACCTTTGACTTACTCATGGCATGCTGCTGTAGAGCTGTGGGCTTCTGTGTGAAGGTGTGGTTGTCACTAGCATTAAGGGTGTTAGGTTGGATGTGAATGGGCCCTAAGGGTTCCTTCTGAGAGCAGCTTTCCTACAAACATGTAGGAGTTGCATGTTGGAAGCTTTCTGAAACTAATTTGGTTACCCAGTAGTGTTAGGGTTGTGAGGCCATGAGGCTCTAAAGAGGGAAGGATGCCAATCTTTTTGTCCTTTGGGATTGGCTGATGGATTGAGGTGACTTGAGGCTGAATATCAGTCTTTCTCTCAAAATACAGAGATTAGATTTATATTTATATTTTATCAGCCCTTCCTCTGGAGTTTTTGCTCACTTTCTTCCTTGTTCTTTTATCCATGAAAAATAGCTCAAATAGAAAGAAGCTATCAAAAATGGCTCAAATTTTTTGCAGCTCTTCCCTTACACTGTCTTATGCTACAAATGCACATGTTTCTGAATATCCTAGAGAGGGAGAGGAGTAGGAGGCAGATTTCTGACTTAGGCAAGCAGGAGGGGTCTTTAATCACCCAAGCAAGGAGTGGACTTAAATGACCATCAGCCACATCTTTGCTAATCACACTAACCATTGTACAACCACTAAAGCTGGAAAGAGGAACATTTCATTTTCCTTTAAGGAGAGATTTATCCACTGTTTATGAACACACCTCACAAATTGAGCTCTTGAGGTTACGGGCCTGGGACTGGAGGAACACCTGGTTTGGTTTATGCATGAAAGAGGTGCTGAGCTTCTCAGAGCTGTCAGGAATACATTTCTTCTGAGAATTTCCAGGTACAGCATAGTAGTTAACAGGTGACCCTGGTATCAGAAACCAGCTGCGCAGTTTCTGTCTCTCCAGATGGAAAAGATACCAAATAGTGATCTTGCTGGTCTACACTTTCAATTAACACACCTAAATTAGCAGTTGGGACTCATCTACACTGAGACTCAGCTGCTTAAGAGAGATCTAGATTAAGTTATTTATTACTAATTTCAACTATGGAAAAACTAATAACTGATCAATTAAGTAGCTGAAGGCAAGACCCTTCATTTGTTCCTCAATCCCAGAAAGAATGTCATTATATTATACTTCTTTTTGTGTTCCTCAGAGTTTTAAAATTTTCACTCTATCTCTGTTTTAAGTCAATTAAAAATGCTATTCAGTAAAAATAATATTTTTATGAGAAGTTCTTCTGAAAAGAAGTCAGATTAAATATTGCTAAACTGACACTGCATGGAAAAATTCACCTGGTGAGAAGGCCAAGTATCCTTATGGTGTAACTTTGTCTTATATATCAGGTCATAATTTTGTTTGAAGATACATGTTTCTTTCCAGCTATTGGCAGCCACTGCTTTTCAGCTTTATGAGCCTCATGTGTGTCTGTTAAGAAGAACATTGACTCAAAGCCATTTTCTTTTTGTTGTTTTCCAGATAGAATATAGTCATTGCATCTTCTTTTTGTACAGAGAATACAGAAAGTTTTCCTGTGGGAGCTTGCTTCCTTTTCATTTTGGCTTTTTATTTTTTTTTTTTCATGTTATTAGTATTGTACAATATGCTACAAATGACAAATCTAAAACTTTGAACTGATACTGAAATCAAGAGTATTTGGCCCTTTCTTATGTAAGCAAAGACAATTTGGTCCGTAATGGTAATGAAAAGTTGTTTTGTAATTCCTTTTTATGTGTTAAAATAAATATCTAATCAATACTAACACCTACTCATCCTGATTCTAAGGACTTTTTCCTATGGAGTTCCATTTCGTTTTCTGGGAGCAGTGTGCAACCAGGTAGGCTAACTGAAGAGACTGGCTAGCGCAAGGCCTGTGGCCTTAGAGACAGCATGTTGCATCTTTCACTAACCTGGTCCCTCCACAGTATGAGGACTCTTTTGTTTTGTCTTTGTTCTGTTTTGCTAGAAATGTAAATTGCTTTGTCCAGGACAAATTATTGTCAGGGAATAGCATGATTTTTAACTTTGCAGATCATACATATTTGTATACTCTCAGTTTGATGGTGCTTTTAATTATTACCTAAGCTCTTCATATGTCAAGGGCTATTTTTTGGTGCTTCTTGTATTATTAGTATCACATTTGGTACATGAAATAGAAAGTATATCATGGTGTCTGGTGAGTGTAAGTGCGAGGCATGGACATTTCTTGGTTAGAACTTGTTCTGCAGATGTGGAAGAAGTGGACTTGATACCTGAGAACATCCCGCCTGTTCCTGTATTTCTGTACATTTGTAATCTCTATGGAACACTAGACAGGACATGCTATTTGTGTCTTAAATTCTCATACATATTTGCATGTATCATTGAGGTATTTTTATCTTCAGGAACCCAAGACTGGAATCTTGTCCACTCTATAGACAGACAAGGTTCTCTGTCGCAGTAGAAGTTTCCACATTCATGAGAGGTACCTTAGATGCTGATACAGTGAAGAGAGAGATAGTAGAGGGAACAGGATGGGATTTGGTTGCCTGAATTCAGCTGAACGGTTTTAGAAGACTGTTCACCTTTTCACCTGTAAGGTGTCTCTTGTCAATAAACTGGATCATTCTGTAAACTCAATTGATTATGTAAGCTGGAGGAAGATTTCATTTACTAAGTGTTTGAGTTTAATGTCCTTTTTGGTGGTAGGGGTATGTTCCTGGACTGCAGCTATGGTTCCACTTTTTTCCTGCAAGTCTACTGAATGCAACCCTAGACCTGGTAAGGAAACACCGAAGGTCATCTACACCAAATGTCATCTTCAAAATCTGGAAATAATTTCAGCCTTTGTTCTTCATTGTCACACTCATCACCTCCCTGTTAATCTACCTATCATTTTTGTGTCATGGCCAAAGTGTTGGGCCCTGGTCCTGCATGTATGTTTTAAATTTTTATGCAATGTAAGTAATCCTGTTTTAAGTTCACAATACTAAGACAGTTAAACATACCGATGAAGTTTTTAATTAGAACTCCAGCATTATTCTGGTGTAGACAGTAACTATCCAGTTCTGCAGATGCTATGAAAAGGCTTAATTACAAAACCTCACCCTTCTCCTCAGCAAAGAATATTCTGAATTGCCAGACAAAAAATCAGATTTTGAAGTTGGTCCAGGTGTAAGCTGGAGAAGTCCCTGGCATTGCTTTTTACTATTTCTGTCTGAAACTAATGCCTTCTAAAATAACGAGTTTTATGTCATTTCAGACATCTACCTATATCAAATGCAGCAGTTACTACATAATATATGAAAAAAATTATACAACATTTCATGACAACAAATGAGTGAGAATGCGTTACATAGAATAAACAGAAATGTCTCATTTTAAGTTTATCCAGGTATTAGATTTGTCTTCCTGCACTTCAGAGACTTACAAAGTGTAGTATGGGTCCTTTATAAAGAAGAAACACCTTTAACTTCAGGTTTTATTTTTACGTTTTGGTGAAGATTTAATTCAGTACTGATTGACCCACGTCATGCAACACCCAAGTTCTCAGTGCTGGATCACTCACAGTCCAAGGTGTTATAGGAAGACTCCTGAGAGGGCTAATGGAAAGGTCATTTTCTGGTGGCCAGTAAATGGTCAACAAGGGGCTGCTCACTCTGAGAACTTATGGTTACATTTGTAGAAATTCTAAGGACTCACAGCTGGATGGAAGTCAATGGGAGATGTCCTTTGAAGCATCATGGATACTCCAAACACTCAGGAGACAGATACAATTTCAGCTACTATAAATAACCATGAAAAAATACCCACAAACATACACTTCTGTCTTCAGAGCAGTGCGAAATAGCCTAAGATGAATAATGCATGAAAGCGAACACAGAGTAAACAACACATTAAACAGGTGGTCATAAGCGCATTGATGATGGTCTCTCTGTGGAGTGAACTACAAAGGATTTGATAGAAAATGAATGGCTACATGATCTGGTAACCAGAAATCCCATTGTAGCAGAGCTCACTTTCACTGTGGGTTTTATCTTCAACTGTTGCTCCTGCAACAAGGCAGTTCTGGCTGTTAATGCTCTTCAGATGTCAGCAAAGCAGCATCACATGGGCACCAGGTTTCTCTAATGCACTTTTTTGGGGATGTTTTTCCACAGAAGTTTTTTTTAAAATTGTTACTTACTATACTGTTTGATGAATATTACATGTTTTATTTTCAGAGTTCTTTACGCTTCAGTAATTTGGTACTCTATTAATTTTATTAGTTAGGAAAAATTGCCCATGTGACTAAAAGTTGTTTAGCTACCATTAATACATCTTTCCATATCTGGGGTTCCTTAAGCTAATTTTTCCTTCTCCTCCTTTTGATCACTGTCAGATGTTGTTTCTGACATAGGTTGTCCACCAGGTCCTGACATAATTAGTCCTGTCTGACAAAAGTGTTGCACAGAGAGGAGCTTTTTCTGTTTAAGTATTCTATTTTTACAGCTGAGTGGTACTGAAATACAAAGTAAAGGAAATATGATTACTGCAACCAGTTGAGGACACATAAAATACATAATTAAATTGAATTGACCGGTAAGCCTTGCTCTTAATTTTGTTGCTTCAGAGTTGTTCTAATTATCCAAAGAAAAATTAATTGAAAACGTACTCAGTCAGAAATAAGTGATTCATATTTCCAGTTGTTATTTTATGAAAAAAACAAAACCAAACATCTTTCCAGTGAGTTCCAATTTGGGAAAAGGGTAACCTCTGTAAATGTGGAAAAAGTTAGCTAAGCGCTTAAATGAAAAGCTCAGAATTGCATGAAAGAATGGGATATGTTTCAGTAAAAAACAGATTATGTTGTTCCCTTGTTATATGTCTGTTTTGCTGCTGATAGATTTTCCTTTCCCCCCCCCCCCCCCCCAAAAAAAAAAAAAAAAAAAAAAGAAAAGAAAAAGGGGAGGAGAGCACTAAGGCTTGCAGGGTCCGGCCCTCTGAGTACCGGAACAAATCCTATTGTATTGTTTTGAGGGAGTCCGCTTCTTCAGCAGGTCAGCGCGGTAATCAAGAGTGGATCCGGATTGCTCGCTTGCAATCCCAGACGCGCGATTAACAGCTAAGAAATATGTTTATTTTACGGTATCAGAACGTAAAACCTCAGTAGAAACCCCATTACTATTAACTAGGAGCCGCGTGGAGAAAATCATAAGAGATATCATTAAACATGGGTCTATTTTTTGACAAGTGTCCTGCGAAATAGCCCCAAAACGTGATGCAGTAATTTGATTGATTTCTTTTTTCCTTTGGTACTACAGGTGCTAGCTCTGCCTTCCCTTCATTTCCCACACCATGTATATTAAACAGGGCGAGAACACCACTCCATTGTCGTTGGTGACCCTAGCCTTCGCCAGAACGTTTTTGTTCCTCTGGGTAAAACTGTGAAGCAGGTCTCCGTTTAAAATCTTCTGTATTGGCTTTTATAATTAGCTCATGAGCTAAACTTTTGCACATCCTGTTTCTTAAAGAACAATTTAATATTGGGGGGGGGGGGGGAATAGAAACAAACTCAGCTGTCGTGGTATTAACATTTCTGTCTATCTCAGGCCACGCGTTCAGTAACTTTGCCTGGATCGGGTCCTGTGTTTCTATAGCCGTCCCAGCCTTCTGCCTCTTGGCAGGCCCCGGGGTTTGCTGCCCGACGAATATCTCCCGCATCCCCCATCCCACGGGGAGCCTGTACTTCCCATCCTGCAGTGCAATTTGTCCCATTTCGGGGGAGAACTAAATAACTCCTGATGTTATTATTTAGTGCAGAAAAGAGAATAAAACCAGGCTACATCGGGCCGCTGTCCCCATCCTTTCCTCCCCAGGATTTTTCTCTTTCTTCTGGAGCATTTTCTCCAGGTCCAGGAAAACACAAACCACGGGTTTCCTTTCCCTCCATGCGAGGCTTATCGCCTCGGTCCCTCCGGAGCAATAAACCTGAGAAACCCCACGGAGCAGGCTGTGCCGAACCGGGGCAGCCGCCGTGCTGTGAACCCGGGCGGCAGGAAGCGCCGTAATGTAAGCAGAGCCCTGGTCTCCGTGTTACCAGGAGCGTTTATTTTTTTATCTCTCCTTTGTAGGATACAAAGGTGAATAATGAAATCCCGCTGCTAATAGTTTATGAGCCATGAGATTGGAAATGTGTATGGATAGACCTGCTAAAAATCACTTGCAAGGAGCCGGGAGCCCGGCAGAGGAATGGATTTCGCATGAGCGAAGGGAACCGGGCGGGTAAGAGGGGGGAGAGCAGGGGCAGCCTCCGGGAGCCTTCGCAGGAGACAGAAAGAGGAGGGGGGGCTCAGCCTCTGCCGCCACCCAGGACGGGAACGAAGGCAAGCCCGGGATGAGCTTTAGGGCCGGTTTCGGGGGCAACCGGGAGCTTGAGCAAATGCGAGGGAAGCAGAGTTCCGCGGCGGTTGGCGGCAGGTCAGGCTTGGGGCGGGGGAGGGAGGGGAAGCAGAGTGTTTCACGTGGCTTTCTCACGAGTGGGTCCGTGGCAAACACTTCATCCCTAACAGAGTAACACATGCACCCCCCCGCCCAATAATTCCGACCTCTTTCCTGTTCTCTGCTCTCGTTTGAAGTGAAGGCACATTCAGGAAAGCCTACCCTCCTCCTTCACTTCCAACCGATATCGCGTGCACCCCGCTTATCTCCTCCCCAATCCCCCCAAAATAAAACTTCAACCAAAAATAACCCAGCGGCAAACGCACCGTATTTCCAATTTGGAGTTAAAGTCGGTGCTAATCCGGGTCAGTTCCTGCCCCCGGCTGGGAAGGCAGGGAGGGAGGGAGCATGTCACGTATGGGGGGGGGGGAGAGGGGGGAACTGGGACGACACACAAAAACAACCCCCCAAATAAACAAACAACAAAAATCTCGCGCACAATCACAATAAAGTGAAATTCCTTTCCACACACCCACAAGTTTAGCTCTGTCCGCTGCCTGGGGGGTTTTAATCTTGCAAAGAGAAAGGGGGGCTCCCTGCGCAAAATTACGCATTCTTCTCTCATTTGTTAGCTGATTCCATCAAAAAGTTCGCTATTTATAGGCTACACACACGAACCTGGAGTAATGCAAACCCTCCCGTGTTGATCCCCTCGCAAAGTGGCCGGTCCTGAAGCATCTGATCGGGTTTGTGTGTAAGGGAGGGAGACCCCGGCGAGAGCTGCCCTCCGAAAGGAGAGAGAAGAGCTCAAGCTGAGAGACTTATTAATTGCCCAGAGCTGCTCTGCCACCAGCCATGTGAGTACCCAGCGACGATCACCTTTTGCACAGATGGTCAGAGATCAGGCACAGACACTTTCTGTCCTTTTCTCTCACCCCTTTCTCTTTTTTTTTCTTTCCAATTTCCCCCCCCCCCCCCCCC
>JANRGW010037912.1:6169-21914 GCA_024733675.1 Psilopsiagon aymara
TTACTAAACTGTTCTTATCTCAACCTGTGGGAGTTGCATTCTTTCGATTCTCCTTCCCATCCCTCCCAGAGCAGAGGGAAGAAAAAGGGGGAAGTGAGTGAACAAACTGCATGGCTGATTTATGGCCTAAACCACGACATGCATATAACAGCAAACCCAGTACATATTTTTTTCAAATCTTGAATGGTCCTGTACAATATGGTGACATACAGAATATGCTGGTGGAAAAATAAACTACTAGCTTCAGGGTATTTCATTATATAAATCATGATATAGATATAAATCATGATACAAATATAAATGATATAAATATATTTCATGACATAAATCACCAAGATTTCATGTTTTTTTCCCTGATCCAAATTTGAACAAAATTCCCAAATTTTAAATTTGTCACAGAACATAAAATTCCAATTCATAGAATCACACAGTCGTAGAATAGTTAGGGCTGGAAAGGACCTCAAGATCACCTAGTTCAAAATTGTTTTTTCTCATTAATATAAAAGCAGTGTAATACTGGATTTTCAACAATATTTTCTCTAATACAGAGTAAACTTAAAATGGATTAAAATTATTAAATAAATTGGTTTAAATAAAATTGTAAAAGAGATATATGTTGGCTTCTCTCTAAGAAAACTCATGTGAAAGTGGTATTTTCCTCTGAAGTTACTTGAAATTAGACTAACTGCATTTTCTGACGGAACACTTCCAAATAAAATTTCTCAACCAGGACTGTGATAGGTACTTTCTCTGAACAATTCTTTCCATATTTTGGTTTATTTTGCTTGGTTGTTTTTGTTTTTTTTTTTCACTGAAACTACAAAAAAATAGAAGTGATCATTCATCCTCAGGAGGATATTAAATTAAATTGACAGCACTGATACTGCCAGTCATGTTGAAATAATTAGCAATTCCAAGGCTATTAATGGCATATTGTATCACTACTTTAGATTGGGTAAGATGAAAGTAAAAACCTTTTGGTGACTTTTGCTCCTACTAAAATTTAATTAGCCTTACTTGCTGACTTCATGTTTTATATAACAGTACACTCCAAAATGACCTTAGAAATGGCTACTAATATAAAGGTAAAGTCTTCTTTTTTTTTTCCAAAAACTAGCATAGCATAATTTTTTTTTTTTTTTTTTTTAACTATATTTGCAATGTATGCTTATAATTGCTAACAATATACATTTAAGCATTAATTGTGGTACCGACTTTCAATTTAATTGAAGCAGGAATGCCTTACCTTGACAAGGTCACTTTTTAAACTGCAGCATTGCAGAGGATTTTTGATTTTTCTTTTTTGAACTAGTTTTAACTCATAAAATCATTGATAAAGAATTATATCTTTGCCATGAAATATTAATAAAGATTAAAAGTGAAAATGCTACCATTAATGGGCATAAAATTTATGGATTATTATGATCTGTACTAAATCTGGAAGGCTGTACATAATTAGTGAAAAAAATGTAACCGTGGCCAATGGACATCAGTTTTCAAAAGCTATATAGCATGAAGTGCTTAATCCTGCAAACTTAGACATATACACTTAAATTGTCTCCTGATTTTAGTGTAGTCAGAATAGCTGAATGCATGCTGTTGATATACTTTCATAAAAGAAGCAGGGAAGACTAATCAGATTAAAAACTCTAATTCAACGATTTCAACTTCAAAATAAAGATATGACACAGCATGTTTTTCCTTCATTTCATCACACTAAATAAGATAAATATAAGAACTAATAATCAGGTACTGAAACCAAAAGGTCTCAAGAAGGAAATGAGAAGCACATTTATTTTTAACAATAGAACATTTAGCCGTTCAAACATATTATCAAGTAATAAGTGAATTTTCATCACCTCAAACAAATATTATCAAACTCAGTCTGACGAAGCACAGCATCTGTGGGAAGTATCTTGCAGTCTCAGAAATTAGGAAAGTAAAGCATTTTACATTAATATAAATGACTCCTTCTTAAAGTTTGTTTTGGAATGGAATCTGGAACAGACCATCAATCTGATATGTAAATGGAAGCTCAAAGATGTTTTGCTGGTTTTTGAATTAATTTTTTTCACAGCTTTCTCTTTTCATATTACTTTTGTTCATTTTGGCATTAGAAAGGAAAAAGATAAAGAACAAAGGAAAACAACTAGAAAAAAGCACAGATCAAATTGAAAACTCAGGGAGATATTTTGAATACAATTACTTTTCTGAAAATGAGGCATAAAATGACACATTTTTCAAAATGAGATTGTTTTAGCAGGATTTAAAATTAGAGTGGTAATTCAGAATTCCAATGAATGACAAAGAAAGAAACAAATTTGCTAGCTATTTTACTAGAATAAATATCATGGAGGCATTTTAAACCCTTTGGAAAGTATTTTCTTGATGTCAAAGGATGCAGTTTCTGAAAATACACAACTAATATATGTATTTCATTATAGTCCCTCTTCCAGAAATTTAAATTAGAGGAAGAATATCTTCTTTTATTTATGAGAAAGAATTTTGTATTGAAAGGCTGGAAATAGCAGACATCACATATTTAAAACTTCCTTGGGCAAAATTTTTAGTGCTGAACCTTGTATCACATTTAGCACATCTCTGCATGTTTCTGAAGCATACATTTTGTCAGAAGCATTTATCAACAGGTTGGGAATCTTTTAAGGCAAACAACTCAGAAGACATAACCAGTTACTGATGCATATTGAAAATTGTTAAAAATATTCCTACAGGCAACTTTTGTGTTCATGAATCTGAGTCATATTCTCATAGATAACCCAACTTTTTCTGATATTTTCTGTGCATTAATATAGAGTTTTGGACTAGCATCCATTAGTGTGCATATTATTGTGTGTTTTGCTCTGGAGTCTGATGTGCATTGATACTCCTCCTGAGAAAAATGTGGGTGTCAGTGTTTGCCTTATCTTTATGGGATAACTATAATGATCAGAGCATATGCTGTGAAATACTGTCTACAAGCTTTTTTTATAGAATAAATAAATGTGTGGGGTTTATATTTTTATACAACTGTCCAAAATCATTTAAATATTTTTGAAGAGAAGAACATCATAAATCCCCTAAATATTCACACAATGAGCTACGCAAAAAAAAAAAAAGGAGTCGCAAACTTTCCAAAGTATCTTAATGAGGGTTAAAGGTGACTGCTAAATAAAACTGAGAAGCAGAAAGGACCAGGATCCTGTTTCCATTTTAATGTGCCTCATGTTTATGTTTTGCTGTCGGCAGGGAAAAGGCTGAAACAATTCCACTTACAAGGAGGTTACAAACAGGCTGAATATTGCAGCTGGCTGGAAGAAAAAGTTTGTGCTCCACAGGGCTAAGGTGAATATGAGTTCACACAGAACAGACATGTTTTAAGCACAGGGCTTGTAGCTGACATTTCTGAGCAAACCCTGTTCTAAAAACTACAACCTAGGCAGTGGCCTGAATTCCAGTTTCTTTAAATCGTTTCACAGACCTAAATCAATAACACTGACATTCAATTTTCATTTCTTCACCACTATTATAACTCAAATTTTACAGAAAAAGTTCAATTCTAAAGATCAGTTGTGTATGCAATTATAATAACATTAAACAGAGAAAGATCTTAAATTCAAAGATCCCTGGATTAGGAAACAATTGCTAAAACTACTCATCAAAGCAGTATGGTGAGCCCTCGCCTTTGTTTCTTCACTTCTGAATTCCGAGTCCTAAAGTAGTCCTGCTACTTTTCTGAATTTAATTTTATTAGCTTGAAACAAGTATTATGATTCTAAGGAATTCTTTTCATTGTAAAAAATGTATATAGTGCTCTGCAAAGTGCATTCAGTTCCTACTTTCTATCCAGGCAAATACATGAGTAACTGAAAGAATGTGTTGTATACTAAATTGTCAAAGTCTGTCATTAATCAGCATGTTTACCTTAAAAGCTATAACAATCACGAGAATTTCTTACATGGAATATAGGATGCTTTGGGGTATTGGAGCCTAGTAAAAAACAGTTCTTAGCTAAGGTATCACTAAACAAATTTGAAAACAGTTTCTACAATGATAGCCACCCTCAGTGATGAAACTCCAGGTATTTTGGTAAAACAGGCAATGATAATTACATTATTTGACAGGACATTTATATCCTTTTAAGATGATAACAGCATAAACTTTCCTAAACTGAGTGATATATATCAACAATAGAAGGCATTTTAGTCATCACTTTTCCATGGCCAGAAGCTATAAAATAGAAATCTATGTGGAAGAGGTAAAATACACCACCACCCAACTAGAATTCTTGTATTTGTGACTCTGGAAATCCCATCTCCCCAAATACGCCATAACTACTCATTCATTATTTCTGGATAATAAACAAAAAAAAATTACTTCCTGTGAAAGATAGTGTAAAACTTTATATGAGCAGGTTATCATATTCAAAGCTTACCAAATAGAATACCTTTGAATTTAGAAAACAATATTTTACTGAAGAGAGATTGCCCTACCAAATAAGCAAATACAAACTTCAGTAACAGTATTTTTGTCACCAATCATGAATTCTTTCATTCATATGAAAAAGTTATTACGCAAGGGATACCCTTGCAAGTAGTGTATTTCTCATTACAGAACAGAATCACATTAAGCATTCTGTGGGAACTTTGGAACAGTAAATTACAATCAAGACTTTCCTTGTCCTTTATTTTTATTCCTTAAAGACTGTAAGCGAAGTTAAGTGAATGTGCACTGCACTTGGTGTTCTGAGGTCATTCTGGGAGAGGGATAGACACGACTAACTTGTCTGACATGAAAATAAATTACTTTATATATATATATATAATTTCAAAAACTTTCAGTGATTTTTTTTTTTTTTTTTTTTTTTTTTACTGAAAAAGAGTTCAGCAAAAAATTTCAGTGGACCAGTGGGTAAATATGCCACCAGGGTTTTGATTCATATAGATAATATGGCTCAACAAGATGATAAACTCAGGCAGTACCTACTTCCATTGAAAGGTACTCCTGTTCTTGGTACCTTGTTTCCTTCTTGTCTAGCCTGAGTTTAAGTTGGGGTGTTCTTCTCACTATCCTACTTATATTTTAGAGGATAGATAAGTATCTGCTCATAAGCAGAACGGCCTTGAAGTGCTCTCTTAGGTAAAGTAACCTTTCAGCCTAGAAGACTGTCAGAGCCCAGAGCATGCCAAACCCTTCATAGAAGTACTCAAGGCAAGCTCTCTGAAAGGAGATCTGTCTGAGAGGCTCCATGCAAAAGTCCCTGCATCCTTTGGTCAGGAGATGGTTTTAAGCAGAGATTGTCATAGTTGGCTCATGACAGGGCTTCCTTGCAGCTGTTGATCTGGATCCTGTGGATCTGGATTCTTACTCTGATCAGTGAATTGTCTTCTTGGCCTGACTTCTGATATGCCTTTATTACAGTGGACTTGTATGGAGATCTGGAATCCATTCTGAGTCTGCTTACGATCAGTAGGCCTGCCCTATTTGCCTCACCTTTGTGCTGTGGGACAGGTTTTCTCAGTGAGGCCACTGCCTCTGCTGGCCTTGTTATCATGCTGGGCTGCTGACCACCCTCCTTTAGGCAGCAGCACTTGCTCTTGGCTCTCCCTAACACAGATTTCCTTAATCAGAAATATAGGCCTATATTTAAACAAAGGAATAATGGCTGTAAAAAAAAGAAAAAGGTTCATTCAGGCCATTAATAGATTGTTTGCCTATGATACTTTAAAGATGAAAATCAGTTCTGACCTCTCATTCCAGTCATCTTTTACGTAATGCAGTAAGAAGGATCAGCATCTGCATTGTTTCATTTTGGTAAAAAAACCTGAATATAATTTGAGAACAAAATGGCAGGGCAAATGTCCTATTAGGGGTTTTGTTTGCTTGTTTGTTTTTTTAACGCAGTGATAAAGCTAGCACTTATGGAAATCTTTTGATGCAGTACCAACTAAGTAAATATTTCCATGAACACTTAGGAACTTTTAAAGCCAGAATGAGTAACTCAGTGAAGATCTATAACAAAGGAGGTGAAACTCTGCTTAGGAGATGAAACATTTTATAATCTTCTGGATTCAGGCTGCCTCATCTCTGTTCAGGCATTTGTGCATAATAAATATAGATGCCCCACTGCAGGCCCTTAAGATATTTCAGGAAACTCAGATTAAACAGATCGTTCCATTACCTCAAACTAATGGAAGAAATTAGAGATAAATAATTACATTTCAAAATGTGGATTTGGCACTGGAAACTTATTAACTCAGACGCAAATTATGCAGACAGGATATGCAAATGACAAGTTTGAGTCATATTTACACCATCAAGTATATCTGACAATGCATCTGTATTAGCATTTCAGAGGACACACTCAAGATCAGCTTTGCAGTTTGTTCAAATATCAAGTCCAAGCTCAAGGTGTTGTACAGTAATAGTATCTCTATGTTATGTTTGCTAACCATAAAATACCATCCAGAAGGGCTGCCTGCAGTATGCCAGTGACAGCTCTTGTGGAAGACAGAAAATAATGTAGACACATTCAGTGACACAGTTATTTAGATGGTGTAAAACTGTCATAGCCATTGATCTCAACAAATCTTTGACAATAAAACCAGTCCACAAACTTCCCAGTGTTGTTTTTGGTATCCTGTTTCGTGGTGCTCAGATGTTCCCCACAAAATCCTGTGAATACCCTGGAGATAATTTCTCTTTTCTTCATCAGCGATGTCATTATTTTTTCTATGGTTTTCACAATTCTCACTGAAAATCAGAAAAAGTACCCTTTGAACCAGGTTCTAAACTCCTGAAGAAATAACTAACAATGAGAAGTACCATAGTCACCACAGGGAAAAAGCACTTCTGCTTGCACTCCTAAAGTCCCTTTACCATGTACTCCTACTTACTTGGTAATGATTGCATGTTTTCCCTTTGGGCCCACTAAGGTATTTGATTGCAATTACACTCATTTACATAGCAGATGAGGCTAATTGCTGGTATTAGTTACCAAATGTATGCTTGTATTGTGAGGGTAAAAAAATGCCCTACAGAAAAGAAAACGGCTATGCCTCTAATTAAGGAGCTATGAGTCAAAGTGAGCTTGCTCAGAGATGTAAATATAGAATCAAGGGCTTTCAGAGTTCTGCAGTCTGTTTTATTATACCAATAGTTCCCATATTTCAGAGATAACACTGGTAGACCTTATAGTATATACAATGAGCTATTCTCATTTTCTCAGAAGCAGGGATGATGGGCACTACATAAAGGCTCAGAGAGATCTAGATTTCTAAAATTTTTAATTAGAAATAAACATGACTGAAGTATTAGGAAGGTCCATTGTGTATAACAGCTTCACTGAAATTATTATTTTAAGCAGTCCCGTCATTTATTCTTTTGGGATAATTTCCACAAAAAGTCTTTTTTTACTTTATTCAGAGCTCAAACTATTTTGTGTCTGTGAATCTATTTTGTGTCAATGGACTGCATTTGGACGTCATTTTGCCTGCAATTATACACAAGGACTTCTAAGATAATATACTGCTAAAACAAATGTGAGAAGCATCAGGTCAAGTGGAAACCAGATGAATAAGCATTCCAGGATTTGGCCCTGGATAACATTCCTAATATAAAAATTCTGATAAGATTTGCATCTATACATCTATCTACATAAGAGACAGAGGGCTAGTCTCGAATGGTGGAATGAAGATTTGTTAATTTTAGTTAGCTTCAGGAGGTCACAGTGAGAACAGAAGTGTGCCCATCAGTATCCCTTGGACAGGGTTGAAAAGCTCCCCATACACATTTAAGAATTAACACTTTATCAAACTGTGCTTTAGATTTTTCTTTTTCCTGGAAGTCTACCAAATCTTGACAGCATTTAAGCTGTGGGTGTGCAGAAGCACTATGTACCATATTTACTATTATCATCTATTAGGTAGTTTTCCATTAGTCTCCTGTTTTTCCTGTGTTCAGAATCGAATTTCTTTTTGTTTGGGGGTGCATAGCAGGAAGCATTCTTTTCTTTCTGTTTATGCATTACCTAAAAACCAAGCAATTTGACCAGGCTCATGAAAAGGGTTTCCACAAGTTCTAGTAATACAGATGAATATAAAAATAAATGAATAAGGTGTGTTAAATCAACATGGGATTTTTTAGCCTTTCTTTGATTTATATCTCAGCTTTTCAATCATGAAATGTAGTAGTCACTGTTTGGAGATCTGTTTACCAGGTGAAAGAGAATTGTGAACTTTAAGAGACATCACAGTCACAACTATACAATATTAGAGCACCCCAATCTACACCTCAGCTACAGAAAGCACAACACACTGGTATTTAGGAAAACGAACATTTCTTTAGAATCCTGCTAATTTTAAAATCAATTTAAAATAATCTGAATTTGCCACTGTGTCTCCGCATTTGATTGCAAGTTATTTCTGCCTCCTACAAAAAAAAAAAAATTGCCATCCTCATGCAAAAATTCCAACCATAAAACTGTAACCTTGATTTTCTGCTGCCTTTCATGTCATATAATGTAAATTCTGCGTAAATCTATGTAACGTATTATCATTTCTATATGAAAAGCCTTTAAGTCACAAAGGGGTGATATAAATGAGAATCTATCCTTCTTGCTTTATTAACTTTGTTATTCCTAGCGGCTGGTTTATGCTAGTATTTGATTCATCAGTGTGTGGTTACCTACACAGGTATTTTATAAAATGAGACTAGCTGTGAGCCCCATTATCAGCCACTCCTTATTTTCCTTCTGAAAAGAAGATAAAAAAAAGTTTTAAACCACCCCAAATGCAACACATGGATGCCAAGGCCTCTCCCTTCTGACTGCCTATTCTTGTTAAGCATATACCTTTGTAGGTCTATTCCCAAACGTTTTGATGACAGGGGTCATGTAAAGTGTCATTTTTCAAACTTGTGTGAAAATCCATTTTAAGCCATCTTCCCCTCTTACATTTCACCTCATTTCTGGAGCACTTCTGCAGAATAATTACTTAGCTAGAGCACAAAATGTAAACAGGACATCCTCTCAGATAGGAGATCCCAACATGTTGAAAAGTATATGCTTTATTCCTTATTCAGTTCTGGAAAGCATCCCAAGACTTCCACAAAAAGATACAGTTTCTGTTATTGTGGAACATAAACTTAGCCCTTAACATGAAACAAAACCAAACAACATCTGTCCTTACAGTTTGATTGTTTGTTCCATCCTAGTGTAATTATTCTTGCATGACAGCAGCCCCTGCAGGCTATAGCCTTCCTTACTCTACTTTGCCCTGAAAGCACACCGAGCATTACAAGATGAAATTGCTGCATCAGAACTCCTAGTTTCTAAACATTTGTTTAGAAAATCTTAGTGCTAGAACACAGTCACATTTTTATAACTATCTGGGATTTTTTTTCTTTAATAGCATTTTGTCAATCCAAGTTGACTGAGAAAGGTTGCTGTACCAAAATCACAGGCTGCTGAACAAATCCCTGGAGCTTCCAAGGGAAAAAGTGGTCAAAATAGGAAGGTAATCAGTTTTTCACTCCTCCATTCCTTTACAGGGATAAAGATTTCTTCTTATGTTTGTTGATAACCTTAATGGGGTTTTTTTTTTTTCAGTTTTTCTACCTAGTGGCAAAAAAATCCTAAACATACCTAAGAAAAAAGGAGAACATGCTCTAATCCCTATCCCTGCAGGCAGTGTGGGGACAGGAGAAAGGCAAAATTTTCTTATCCTGACAGAAGCCACACATTTTCTGTCACTTTGACCAAAAAAGGGGCCAAAGCAACCAAGCTCCCCAAACTGAAAAATGGCTCAAGAAAAGAGGGTACACACCAGAGGATTGTTAGATCTCCAATTGTAAATTAGTATTTTCCACAGACTTGCACTAAAGCAATATGTACTTTAATCCTGTTTCTGAACTGTTATATCTCTTGCTGACCATCTCTGGCTCTGTAGATCTCCCCCAGGACAGTAGGACTTTGTCAGAGCCGCAAGGACATCTCTTTCTCTTGAGAGGTATGGGGTCTGTTTGTTTGGAAGACTGCCAGATCTAGCTGTGTGTGAAAACATCATTTTTAATACTTGGTGCTTTAAGGATCTCCATAATCTAATCTAGTCTCGTCTAATCAGCAATGTCTAAGAAGAATAAATATAGATTGTGTCTTGTCTGAATACACTCAGTAGCATTATTCAAATTCTAACTCTGATCACACAAGCCTTGGTTAAAGTTCACATCTAAACACCTAATTGTGGATTATGTTTGCTACCTGCTTTTCTGAGCATGCACTTGCAAATATTGCCTGCTAGACACATAATTATTATAATAGCTGTAACCATTTACTACCTTTTTCCATACTGTTCACACGGCATGAAAAGAGTGACACAATTTAGTGTTGTGTTAAGTATGAAAGTTCATGCCTCAGAACATTAGTATAATTTTCTATTGAGAAATTTGGCTTTTTTGAGCACTATGTGGCTGATGAAGTGGCTCTTTGAGTCAAGGTATTCCTCACATTTTGTATAGTATTTTTATTTCGAAGTCTCTGTGCTTTCTGTGATCATAGAAGCTGTGATTTTTTTTTTTTTATTTTCTTTCAGAGATCAGTTGCACAAGCATCTCAGGTGTAAAATTTAATGAAGTAAAATACAGCATTTTTAAAAAGAAAAAAGAATAGTTGTTTCAGGATCAGGAACCTGATCCTAGAGTTTGTTTAAGTTTAAGCAATAGAAAAAGCTAACTGAAACTAGAGCCAGATTCCCATGCAGTCTGCGCGCCTGAGAAATTGCTTCAGAGAAAGCTGGAGCCTTTGTTAAGGGCCCAAACTCTCCACTTTCCTTATAAAAGTACACAATAGAAGACTTGCCTCTAAAGACTTATGGCTCCTAGGCAGATTCCTTACAGTCACACCGTTCCTTTAGCAGGAGAGGCACTGCGAAGAGAACAGAAGCCATAGTTTATAGTGGACACAGACAATAGCCCCAGAAGTCTGCCAAAATTATAGGTTCATCACCTAGTTACTACTTTTTCCCAGCAGTTGCAAAAAAGTTAGCAATAAATGCTATTAATTAAATTCCATGCCTTCAATTCGATGCCAAAGCAGTGTGGATTGCATCTATATTTCTACCCTTGTAACTGAAAGAATGCTGTTATGGAGAATGTTCCTCAGTTTTCTCTCTTCTATTTGTCTATACTCAAAAGCAGATCTTGGGATTTATAGAGGAGATGACCCACAAGCTGTAAATTGTAGCTCATTCACTTCTTTATGAGCTCTGGCTTATCCATTTAACATTGCTATAGTTGCTCTGTGATGTGGAATGAACAGAAAAGCAAAAAGCTGGAAGAAGGTAAAAGATTTGGCACTGTCACCTTGAAATCGGTTGGTAGTCTAAGTGCTATTGTGGTTTTTAATGAGGATTTATTTTTCCTTCTTTAAAACTTGCCTCCCAGTTGTACTATTTGTGAGAATTAGCTGAGTTGAAACACTCTTCAATGTATGTTATTAGTAAGGCCACAAACCCCCAAATAATCTGCTGTTTAAAAGTGCTATTTTTGAAGGACAGAATAAAATAAAAAAGCAATTTGATTGATTGTTTGTTTAATCAAAGAGCCTAATTATTTTAAATTTAATGTTTTAGAGTTTTTACATACCTGTCAAATCTTCATCAAGGAAATTATCCCTGTCACGTCTTTACTATGTTTTTGCTATCATTTGTATTCATGGATTCATCAAGAATTGGACACACAGTGAACAGAACTAGTCACATCTGAGCATCTTCTGATTAGCAGGGCAGCCATACACTTTTTGGGTCTGTGCCAAACATCTGAAAGCTGGAAGTGAAAGGAGCTTTCCTTGAGATGGACTTCAGCAGCAGGAATACCTTACAACCAGCAACCCTGAGACACTAGAAACTGCTAGGACAGCCCCTTAAAAAGCATAGTACTGTGTGTAACGGGATGTAGTCAGGGCAGCCAGGGGACACGTTGATTCAGATGTGCCTCTTGCAACTTCCACTCACAGAACTTCTGTGGTGAGTAAATGTGTTTTTCTGTTGTACATCCCCCTCAGGAGGACAGCTGCGGAAACGTCTCCTCCTTTCGGTAAAGTGAATCACCCCTGGATAGTGTGGGCGTAGCTGTTTATACATCTCTTATCATACTAAGGATGTGCTAATATCTTGACATGCAAACCACAGGACCACCCAAGACTAGCAGCTAAAGTGAAATGATTCAGTTTTGATTTATGTTGGGAGGTTTCCTCTGCAATATATTCACCCTTGAAGGAGATGAAGGAAACACATAAATTTGCTCATGTAATCTAGAAATGGAAGAAGGGGATCAAGTATATTTTAAAAAGCTCTCAAAAATAAGTGTGAGTAAGGCATAGTCTCATAGATGCCACACTTAGATGAAGACTAGGAAAGACACAGGATAATGCATGGCCATTTGACCTGAAAGGAAGATTAAAGACTCAAAAAATGGGAAGTACCAAAAAGGCCACAAGTAGAGCCTGGGAAGAAAAGTCAGTCCTGACAAGATGGGTTTGTATGTCTAGACTGTGTCCCCCTAGTGCAGTCTTCCAGACAAGTAAATTTTGTGAAGTTCTAAATCCTCTTCCTTGTCAGCCAAAACAATTTCTCTTCAGAGATCAGCACTAAAGTCAGGCAAAAGCTTTATGCTTTGGCTGAAGGTATTGGCATAAACTTAAGAAGATGAAATTGTTGGAGACCCCACTATGAAAAATGTTCTACAAAAAACACCTAAAACTATTTCCATTTCGCCTTCCCTTTAAATGGCTGTAGGGTTTGCTCTTCACAACTAACAGTATTTGAAGAGCCAGAACAGAATCAAATTGGTCTACAAGTTCAGAAAAGTTCTCATCATATGTAATATTTCTATTTGGAACTAAGGATATAATAAATACTCTACAATTGTTTCCAGAAGCAATCCTAACCGATAATGCAAGACATTACAGTAAAATATATGCTTAGAATGTAATAAAAAACCTTACATCACCGCTAACAACAGGCATTTCTATGAGATCTGGCAGATCACAGAGCCAGCTAAAGGGAATATAATGAACTGGAGTATACAATGCCTTCTGATAACTGGGACAATACTAATTACACTGTTTCTCAGTATTGTTTTTTTTTATATCAATAGCTGAAAGATATATTTGGTTTGCATCAGGTTATATTTGAAGGAAATCAAAACATCTTAATGAAAAAAGAAGTTCTTAAAGAAACAAATTTAGAAGTTGGAAGTCCAAAGAGTCACTCCATGTCCCACTGCCACAGAATCTGAGAACTGTTAACACGAATTACATGATTCTAAAGGTAAATCAAGTTTCATAAGGATTTGATATGTACCAAGCAGCATGAATTATAATTTGCCAGCTTATTACAATACCAATGTTAAAAAATATAGTGGTGTAATATATCATGGGAGCAGGGTTTACGCAACTTCTGAGTACTCAGAGAGACAAAGTCAGTATGAGCTACAGAGTTTTAGCTCCCTGAGAATCAGTCACTGAGAACGTAAACCTCTGTCAGATATGTGTCATTAATAACTTGTCAGGCATTCAACAGAAACTCTCAGAAGATCATAAACTTAAACAAGCCCAGAACATGTAGGACCCTTTTTTTCCTCTTTAAATGTAGAATTTTAACATACATTTTTTAGCAAATGCTTGCAGAAAGTCAGATTTTGCCAAGAGTCCAGCAAACCTGGGTATTTCCAACAAAAGCAGATAACAGCTTTCAAAGTAGAAGACAGGTCTTGGACAAGGCTGTACTGAACACGTATTATCTTGATTAAACAAAGGGCAGTCTCTTCTGTCAGTAGCTCCTCAGAGATATCTGGGATCAATATACCTAAGAGATATATCAGGATCAATATGCACCCTTATACCCTCTTTAAGAATACACAGCTACAACAGCTTTTCCTCTTGGCTGCACCCATTTACCTGTCTCTCTGAGTACTTGAAAGTTTTGTAAATGTTCCCCCGAGACACATTGGGTTGCACCCTATCCACATTCAGTATTCATCAAAGTTTGTACTTTGCACCAGCCTGATGTTTGTCTCTGGCCTCCCCTGGAAAATTACTCGCCTTTCTTCAATCCACTTAGGGCTGCCTGTGTACAGCAGGAGAAAAGGGCCCAAAGCATATGAGGAAGAGCTTTGACAGATTTTACCCATAGGTCACTTCTCTGTTCTTTGCTATGGCTTACAGCCGCTATAGAAGTGTCAGCAAAAAGCAGTATATATTCACAGCTCAGCTGTGTTCTTACCTTTATTGTCTGATAGCCATGCTAAGGCATGGATATGTATCTCCTTTTCTTAATATCTTCAGTCCCTAACCTACACAGAAATAAAAGATAGAAGCCAGGGAAATGATACATAATTTTTCATATCAATAATAGCCAGAGCTTGTCTGACAAACTCTAAGGTCAATTTCAGCTTCTGTATGCCAAATCCCATTGTGGTGTGGGGATTACAGGTATATCCTGCAGTGGCAAGGGGACAGACTTCTGTGATCTATTAGTTGTTTTGCATGTCTTTTGCTACATTCATTGACTCATTAAAGCAAATATATTTACTGAGACAGAAAGAGAGAGGCAGGAATGGAGAGAGAAAGAGAGACATATAGATAGTGAGGGAGAGAAGGAAGAAAAGAGAAAGTAAGGGAGCAGGCAGAAAAAAAGTGGCATATTGCATGAGTATATAGAGTAATGCGATACTATATGATGTGATTGTTTCCTAAATTGACCATATTTTACTTGAAAAAGGCATTTTTTCAAAGTGCTCACAGGATTCTTAGGGAACATTGTCCTAAGTTGTATGTATATCCATACATCCATGTAAACCGTAATTTTAAAAACCATTCTGTTCTGCAGTCCATTGGTGGACGGAAGGAAGGAAAGAGATCAGCGGAGAGGAATGTTTAAATAGCTTTTTGTTTTTCACTCACAGGACAGATGGCGTGAAAACTGATGAAAAATAAAACCCCAACTGACATTGTATAGCAGCTGTGTAGAGAGTCAACTCTAGGAAGAAATGTGGCCCACTGGATAGACTTTTTTACTAGAAACAAGGGAACTTATGTTGTAAGCCTGGTTTTCAATTCCCAAAATACCTATATTTTTGTAAAACAAGTCTCTGTGCCTCAGTTTCTTCATCTGTAGAATAGGAACAATTAGATGTTTTATTGTACGAAGAAAATGACAGAGAAATTGGGAGAATTTAACTTTTATGGGAAGGTCTGTTGAAAACACAAAGTATTTTACTTAACTAATGAGTAGTCACAGTGCTTATTTTAAGAAAACTGAGCTCTTTCTCTGGTCTAGAATTTTCTTTTTGGTGATCAGAATTAGTATGTTGTGATACTGTTAATAATGCTAAGATTCTACTCACCATTCCAAGAAAATGAGATTCATAAAGTTCAAGGTACAGCTCTGGAACAAAAAGGGTCCATGAGCTGTTACTCATTTCCTGGGGAAAGCTTTATATTTTTTTCCAGCAGGCCAAGCTTTTCCTCTTCAACTATTTTTGGTTTGCAAAAATTATTTCTGTAATGTGCTTGACTTTCTTCTTTTTCAAGTTGCTGCGCTGATACTGTTCTTTTCAGCCTCTGGCATTTATGTGCAGATATTTTCTGCCTTTAAGATGGTTTCTTTTCTTTTTTCTTTCTTTCTTTCATCCCTTTTTTTTTTTAATCTATCTTCTCCCCCTCCCCTTTCTTCCCTCAGCCCTCCCCCTC
>JANRGW010037913.1:0-22021 GCA_024733675.1 Psilopsiagon aymara
ACAGTGTCAAACACTTTGCACAAGTCCAGGTAGATGACATCAACTGCTCTACCCCTGTCCATCAGTTCCGTAGCCCCCTCACATAAGGCCACCAAATTGTTCAGGCAGGATTTCCCCTTAGTGAAGCCATGCTGGCTGTCATAGCCACCTTGTTGTTTTTCACACGCCTCAACATGTCTTCCAGGAGAATCTGCTCCAAGATTTTATCAGGCACAGAGGTGAGGCTGATGGGTCTGTAATTCCCCTGCTCATCCATTTTCCCCTTCTTGAAAATGGGGGTTATATTTCTCTTTTTCCAGTTATTGGGAACTTCACCTGACTGCCATGACTTTTCAAATAGGATGGGCAGTGGCTTAGCAACTTCATTTTCAGCTCCTTCAGGACCCGCAGATGAATTTCATCAGGTCCCATGGACTTGTGCATGTTCAGGTTCTTAAGATGGTCTCGAACCAGATTCTCTCCTACATGTGGGCCCAGGTGGTGTGGTCAGAGCATTTGCCAATGAAGACTGAGCAAAGAAGTCATTAAGAACCTCAGCCTTCGCCAAATCCAGGGTAGCCAGTTCTCCTGATAGCTTCCAGAGGGGGTCAACATTGTCCCTAGTCTGTGTTTTATTTGCTACGTGCCCTCTTTCATTGTGAATTCTATTTTGTGTGGCAACTGCTTGACTTCAACAATAGCAATATTTTCTATTTCATGATGAGGTAATGATGAGAAGAAAGGGGGACATCTAATAATAGATTATCAACACATGCCCTGTCGGGGTCAACTTGACATCCCTGTCTCAGAAACTGAGCCAACCCTGAGGACAGTGATTGGTTGGGAGGGGTTCATCTGGTAGCTGAAATTCAGCTGTATAAAATTTTGGCAAAAAGATCAGCAAAGAGAGTTAGATTCAAGATGGAAATCTGACTGACAAAAGAGAACATCTAGACCATGTAAAGTAAGATCAATCTGGGTGAAGGAAAATGTGGAGTAAACCCATCAAGCCTAGGACACTCTCCAAGGAAAGACTCACAGGAAGAATGAGGTCAGAATTGGAGCAGGGAATGGGGAGTCTAGGAAAGGGGTCTGTAACTTCTTTAGCACTTGAAAGAAATTATTAATAAAAGTGAATGTGTTTGAGAAACTCTTCTGATGACAGTGTTGTCTGCTTTCTGCATTTGACATACAACTGCTGAAAGTGCTGAACAAGAACAGGGAGGTACCCAATTTAGCAATGGTTTTAGGGTTGTGAAGATGAAAAAGGGCAGATACTTCCACATTCCAAAAACACCTTGGAAACCTGGACTAGCCAAAACTGACTTTTCCCAGGCTCACTTGGAGCATACGTATATGGGATTCAGTAATGATTCACAGAGCACTGTTATTCATCCAGAGCCAAGCTGTGACTTCTGCACAACATGTTCCCTGGATGGAGTCACGGTCTATGCTAGTGAGTTAACAAACTGAAAGCATCATTCAGCTTGCTGTTGCACTGCAGCAGAGTTCGGTAAGGCTTCACGGACCTGTGCAATTTACAGGCACCACGTTCTGGCTCCACTGAGATCACCAGGGTGAAAGATTCTATTCTATTGCTTCAAATCAGCTTAAATTCTTGATTATTTTCTTATTAGAAAGATTAATTATTCTAAACACCTGGGCCTGAAGCCAGAAACTCTTAAAAAATGTAGCTAAACCAAAATATTTCAGAGTGCTGCATCAGCATCACAGGCAACCACAACCACATTAACAGATATTCCCCAGAGTATACTGTCTTTACTTTGAATATCATCTCAACTTTAAGATCTTAGCACCTTATCAAGGTTCCCCATAAACTGCTTCCTCAGTACTTTGGTGCTTTTTAATAGTGTGGTTCAAAGAGCTGTGTTCTAGACAATAATCATTACCATCACACCAGGCTTTTTGATTTACTGTAAGTTTATCCATGCAGGAACAGGCTTTTCTCACGAGCTGGTCCATGACTGCAGAATAAATCTGGGGAGATGCACAGAGATGCGAGTATTTTTAGGTCCTACTCTATGGAGCTGTTTATGGAGAAAGAAGTTGAAACTAGTTACAAGTCTCATAGATTACTTTTGTCACAGGGTGAGTGAGGTCACTCAGAGTGGTTTTCTTTTTCATTTTTTATGATTTTTTTTTATGAAAAAGGCTGCAAAATACTGCTTATATGCTACATAACGAAAGTATCCTCTGCGCATTTTTTCCTCTTTTTAAACCGTCAGCAACGTTGAACTATGTCAGGAGCATCCCTGAGCTTCCTACAGAAACCCACACCTAAAACAGGTCAATGCTCCCGAAGGCTGCCACTTTTATACCTGCAGTAGAGAGGAAAGTGTTTTTCCTGATCTGGACCTAACAATATCATTTTGCACAATGCTGAAATCTGTGCCCCAGAGAAGAAACAACTATGTTATAACACCAAACTGGCTGCCAGCTGGCTCTGTTTGTTGAAACAACAAAAGCAAATCCCTTCCAATGTAATCTTTACCTCAGAAAGGGGAAAAAAATAAGAGACATAACTAACATCAAACAACTCAAACTAACTCTGCGGTGAACTTTCCAGGTAGCCAGGGAGCAGCACTGCCAAGTTGATGGTTAGCCTTTCAGATTTCAACATACACCAGCTTATAAAACTGTAATCATGAAAAATAAATGCTTTTCCATAGTCCTTGTCTTGCCTCTCAGGTGACTGTAGGAGCAACTGCCCTTTTCATTGAGAAACAGCTTTCAATGTGCAATTCCAGGCAGGTACAAAAGCATCTTAATTGACATGGGGTTTTGGAAGGAACAGAGGGTGCTCATGAGAATGAGTAGCTAAAAGTGAGGTCATCTGTGTTGAATATATTTAATGGATTTTCCTCTGCCCAGCTCCAGGCTGCCTGTAACAGCTGAAGCACACTGCAAACCTCCATCCACTCCACGATGTAAAGCAGAGACAGGTTTGCTGGGACAAGCTGGAGACACCATTCAAAGCTGCGCTTCTGACCAAAACTGGTATGCAGACAGTGCTGCTGTGCCATAGCATGGTGGGGCCAGGGCATCTGACACCTCCATCTCTAGCCCTTACTGTGGTGGGGTGAAGCTAAAGCCTGGCCCATGAACAAAGAAATACACCTGCATCCTGAGTGGGGGGTTGCAAGAAGATTTGTTGGGAAGTTTGTTTGTTGCAAGCCATAGAAAAAGTTGTGAAGGGGAAGCTTTTCTCCCCACCTCTTTATCAGCTTTTACTTCCTCTGCTTTGTTCTCTTCATGTTTGTCCTAACAACAAAATTAATGATGTTCTCTGTTTCCTTAACAAATAAAATTACTCATTTTTTAACAGAAAGAAGGGCTGTGAAATACAGTTCTGACAGACAACCAAGTCTTCTTTTGTACAGAAGAGACTCATGGCTAGCAGTGATTTTTAAAGAAAAAATCTCATTTGAAAGATTGCATGCAAAGGGCAAGGAAAGGGATATGTTCTTTGAGCCAAGTAACATTATTTTTATTTTCAGGCACTTCATTTTTCTTTGTGTTTAGCAGGGAAAAAACAAATTATCTCTTTGTAAAATCCTATACAGGCCATTTTAGAGCTGGCCAGAGATAGGCAGTAGTAAAACCAAGAAAAGCAACACCACCTTTGGTCTGCAGTTGCTCAGGGTTTGACACCTTTCTGGTCCATTGCTTCAGCCTGGCAGGAGCTTGAGGAACTCTTGACAGTCACAAGCCCAGGAAGAAAATCCATCCCACCAGTACCACAGGTTCTGCTAAACCCAGAAGAGGAGCTCCCCTTGAGGCAATTTCATTTTGAATAAAGAATTTTTTAAATACCATGGTTTGGCTTTGACAAATCTAAAATCCTTCAGGGAGAAAAAATGGTTTTCCCTAGACCTATCTGAACTCACTGGTACTTTTGGCTATGACGCAGACGTACATGCTGGTCTTCTGCCAAAAGCAGCAAGTACTCTGCTGCCTACCTCCTCTTCTGCTGCATCTTTGTGTTACAATCTCCACCTTTTTGGGCTTCTCTTACCAGGAGACTTCCCCTACCCTAAGGAGAATGAATAGATAATATTTACCCCAAAATAATGCATGCAAATTAAACAGAACGTGGCACTCACCAGTGATGTGCAAATCACATCACAAAAAAGACTCACATCTGAAACCTATCACTGAAAAGCATTTTCAGTGAATAATCACAACTTGCCAGGAGGTGACTCCTGGAAAGGTCTTATTGCTGAGGCGATTCAGCAGCAATAGCAGCTTAAAGAACTTCATTTTCTCTCTCACAAAACTCCCAAATCTTTCAATTTGGAAATAGTTTTGGAAGATGTGGAAATTCCAGAAATGTGTTTCATTGCTAATCGTACCTCAAATACCTGTTGCAGTGATGAACTTGCTGAATGTGAAATAGCCTGTCACATGCAGTGGTGGATGCTAGCCTGCTACATATTCCTGCATGCACTCAGTTTCTATTTGGAAAACAGTTCTTGTCACAGCACTAGCTGGTCAGTCAGCCACAGGACGTGGGTAAGGAGCCTTCTAATGTGTTCAACAAAACTACAAGTATGTTAACTCAATTTGAAACAGAAAAAGAAAGAAAGAAAAAAAGGAAATTGCCACCATGTTTTGTGCAAAACCATTGAAGTCTGTTTTTGTCAGGTTGGCTGACAAGGCTCCTTGTGCAGTGTGAAGCTAGTTTTGAACAGTCTTTTTGAGGTGGTTTGCCAAAGTTTTAAATGCCACAATAATCATTAGTGCAGTTGAGAGTGGGTAAGGTGATACTCATGAACTCACAGCCCCTCCACTCTCTAGTACAGTTCATGAGCCCATTGTATCAAGGGGATTAATTTCCTGCTCTTGCAGCTTTATACCTCTCTTCACTTTAGCCTTCTAATGTTATTATACAAGTCTAAATCTAATATTTTTATTTTCAAATGAAAAAAATGGGCAAAATATAAAATAAAATTTGCATCCCCTAGTAAGTCATGGGCCACAGAATCACACATTTTCCAGTGCCCAAACTCGCACCCCAACCCATGCCTTGGAATTAAAAACAAATTGCAGTTTCTTGTTTCTTTTTCTTTTTATTAACTAGGAAAGAGGGGGAAAAATAAGAAACCCTGAATTTAAGAAACTACAGGAGTTTATTTGACAGCTGTTTCCTGCAGAGGATGTTGATCTGATTCAAACACTGAAGCATTAAAAAAGTGACACAGATCTATGGGAAAATGACAAAATTGCAGACCTCACGACTTTTCTGCTCTTATGCCATAGCCTTGTGTAGTTGTGGCCACTTGATCATAATGATACAAAGATATTTTGATGGAAAAATGTGAGTATGAACTCAGTGTTTCTTATAACCTTGCTGAAGCAGCTAAGTCATCTGGGCAGCTCATCAGCCACAACTGTGCTGTCTCTTCCTGCAGAGCCCTCACACCTTTACTTACAGAGATTGACGGATTTTGAATTTACAGGAGATGCTAGTTGGCATGTTGTGACTTCTGAGCAGCAGAAAAAAATGAATAAAAGTGACATTTTCATGGCCTTTCTGAATTTTATCTAAGTGGAAGAAGGAAATACCAGAAAATCTGCTCCTAGGAAGCTCTTATTCTCTGATCCTGTGAACTCCAAAGGAACATCAGAAATTGTGAAATTTTGTGGACTCTTTTCTTGCATATTTTGTTTACATCTCACCTATTTGTTATGCTTGAAGTCGACTCAAAGACTAGACTCTTTCTCTGCCCCCCTATACTGTGCTGTTGCTCCTCCTGCAGCTTCTGTGTGCTCAGTACCTTCTACACTGGTGTCATGCACTGAAGTAGCACTCTGATGTCACTTGCTGCTACACATGGTCATACTTAGAGCTGTCTGCTGCTGGCTCTTGAGTCAGCCACATGGACAGACAATGAGTGAGGAAAGTAGACAAAATGATGCTTACAGCTGCTCCAGAGTCATCATCTGTGCAGATGAAGGTTAACTTCCATGACATTGTGTTCTGCAATCACAAGAGAAAATACTGCTGAAACTTTCTAGCTTAATAGGTGCTAATATGCAGTTATGAGGGGTCAGGGTCACAATGGTCTTCTTTCAATAACATCTGAGAGTCTTTCATGTAAAACTAGCAGTGATTTTGAAGTTCCTGATGGACTTTACATAGTCAGCAAAATGTTTGGACTAGTTAAGGTATTAGCAAACTTCCATCTGTACAGACTTGATGCCTGCTATCTTTTCACTGGTGGAGCATGCTTAGGAATTTCAAGATGTGTGCTGTGATTTATCCTCTGCAAGAGTTGCAGGGGTATTCACTAGTCAACAACAATTTATTGTACTCCCATATGGAAGAATAGAATTTGGAAAGAGATAAGAGAAGGATGATCTCAGAATGGGGCCTATTAGAAGATAAGGTCATGATTCCCCATGCTCCTATTAGGAGGTTTTATTCAGACCTGCATTTTGGATATAAGTCACAGAATATGCATAAAATTAATGCCATTGAAGGAGAGGAAGAGGGAATTGGAGTTATATCCCTGGAGTAAAATTCAATCAGTCTGAACTTGTATAGCTTCATTGTACGTGGCAGTCCCAGCCGTCATTGATCCCAGCAGGAAGGGGAGGATGAGTATTTCAGAGCATAAGGGAAAAGAAATCAAATCCAGATAGAACAAGATCACACATTTCAATTTGCATCTGTATCATCTCTGAAGTTGTGGTTGCAATTATTGAACGGAGATGGCTGGAAATGTCTTTCATACCAAACTGACTCGGTTGCACTGAGTTTCTCTTTTAGCATGTCAAATCAATTAGCTGGTGTTTCGACAATGCTTTGAAAAGAGGAAGCAAGATATTACATGCACACATGCACATGTGTATCCCCACAGCCTTCTTTGCAATTAGTATTTGTAAGGAATGGAAATCGATGTTTTAACTGGCAGAAGAAACATACAAAAATAGTTAAGGCCTAAGTTCCTTTGTAGATTTTACAAATCTTAACAAAGAAATCAAATAACTTTTGGGTAAAAAAAAAACACCACACCAAAAACCAAAAAAAAAAAAAAGAGCCAAACCACAAACAAAACCCAACAACAATAAATAAGAGCAATAAACTGAAAAATAAAGGATTCCTAAAATTTTCACTTTAAACCAAGTTCAAATCTATACAGCTACTGAACTAAATCTGCAGCTCATTGCATGTTATAGACATTGGAAAGTGTGTGTATATTAGCTCATCCTTCCATTGTGCTGTGTCAAGTTGCAAGGCAAATGTTGCATGTTTCTTCACTTACAATGTCATGGTAAAAAATAAATGGCAGTGTGGGAAACTCTTAATCCATATGTTAGCACGGTCAAATAATGAAATAAGAAATATGTAAGTAAGTGCTCGATTACAGCTATATAGATACCTCTTTCTTCCCCACCCGCTCTGTTCTCTCTAGTTTCATCATCATTCACTGCTGGCTATGTAAGTGCAGGATTTAGCTGGTGAAAAGTATGGTGAAATTTTAAATTAATAGAATATTGTAGTTTCAGATTTCTACAAAACACTCTATGATTCAAGATGAATTGGCAGATCTTTGAGATCTGTTGAATTCAAGATTCTCTTGGCTACACACTTTTGTGTCTTCCACTGCAGGTTTAAACTAAACCTCTGGCCCTGGTGAATTCTATATTTTTTTCCATAATGCATCACTGAGGTCTCTAAAGCTACTCTTGTCAGTGCAAACATGATATAGAAGGAAATCATTTGTCTATTATGAGAAATCACTGTGGGCTGAGGAACATGAATCTATAGTTCAGATCTCAATCAGAAAAAATAAATAAATAAATATTGCCTTGGAGTAAAATATATGCATTTTGCAAATTTGATGTCATAATGACAAATTGTGCTGAAGATAGGCAGACAGTGAGGGTGGTCCTACATCAGCACTGTATTCTGGCTCAGGAGAATGCTTCTAAAGTGAAACCAACACCATCACTTCTTGTGTTTCTCCTCACAGAGCAGTACCAGAGGGCACACTCTGTATTCACCTTAGAGGAAATGAAACCAGAAGGTGTGTTCCAGATACTAACAAGCTTCCAGCCTGTGGAACCAGAGCTAGGTGGAAACTTCCCCCCCAGCATAATGTACAGTGGATCCTCAGCACCAGTTCTCAGCCCTGGCTAGGCACCACTATTGGCTAACATAGACAGACCCAGGATATTACTTTAGTTCTCACTTTCCCAACCCTCTACATGACACAGTTTTTATTAATTCATATTTTATTAATTTAACTTTTCCAAGAGCCTGGGATCTCCAGTGGGATCCTGAGGCACAACTGCACTAGCAGCTAACACAGAAAACAAGAACTTCTTCCTAGAGTGCTTCTAACCAGCTAAATAGGAGACACAGGATTAGATGGAGATTGCTAGGCCAGTGACAGTGAAGTGATTGTACCACAATATGAGTCAAACTGGGCTGATCAGAGACAAAAGTCACCTACTCAGTGCTGGAATAGAGATAGATGGGTAAGATTAGGCCAAGAAAAACTCTGAGAACAAAGAAAAAAGTGCATTTGATGTGATAGGGAAGTACGAACAGAGAGGACAGAAAGAGAGATCAAAGCTATGATTTAGGAAAATGCTTTTTGCAGCAATAGTCTAGCTGGAATATAAATGGCTCAAAGCTAAAAAAAAAACCCCACTGTACCCAAAATGCTATCCAAGTTCTTCATGACCTGAACTAAGGCTAAAGCACAAACCTCTAGCATGTGATAACAATTCCTTCCTCTATCCAGAATCACTTGAGAGATGGAAACGTCCCCTTTAACACTTTCATTACAACACATATTCCATTTCAACAGCGGAAGCATAATCTTAAAATAAAAATAGAAATGTCTCTTTTCACTTGAAATACATGCACAGTGGTGCTTTCAGCTGGAGAAGTCTTGTGACATAAAGGGACCTGTGAATACTCAAACAAAAACGACTATGTGGCAGACAAGTGAAAGAGGATATTGATAGTGCTGTTATCACCACAGTGAAGTGATTTAGAAGGCATGAATTTAATGTACCAGCTGTTCTATTTACTTTTCCTGCTTTCAGCATAGCACACATAAGTGAGGACACTGGGTAGCTGTCTTCTCCTGGCCAGAAAAGGAACATGTCCTGATCTATGAGCAAGGAAAAACAAGAACTCTGATGATACTGAGCTAGCTAGCGATCAAGTCTCCCTTAAATTCACAGCTCTTCACCCTGACCTATGGAGATATCCAGCAAAATGAGCACTTGAAGCAGTGTACTTCCAGACTCACGCTTTAGTGCAAAGAAAAATCAGGACTAAAAGCACAAAGAATTCAACTTGGTATAGAGTATTTCTTATTATTTCCAGTGCACATCAGTGAAGAACCATATTTTCCTGTGAATATTCAGCACAGGAAACATTTTTTTTTTTTAGATGGCCAGAGATCTGCCAAAAAAAGGAAGTAATGTCATTCCCCAGTTTGAATCCATACATATTATACATATAGTCCATCTTTTACACCTGCAGAAGTAGATCAACAGCATTCTCACATCAGGTTTATCATTTTGGGCTTTGTTTTGCACTTTGCGGGAAGAACTGTCAAAATTAATTGATGAGATAAGGGTGGGACTCAAGTTTGTTCTGTAGTTCTGTAGTTACAGCTGCTGAGCAGCTGGTATGGGGCTGTGCCCTCATGCAGACCCAGAACATTTAGACATTAGTTCCCTGGGTGGTCCCAGAGCTCCCATCCAGTCTCTGTAGAGGTGACACAAGGGGCTGAACTGAGACAAGGTGATTGTCTGAGCTCTCATCCAGCCTCATAGCAAAGCCCTTGCCTAATTCCTGCAGGACACACCCAGGTGGGAATTTTCAGCAGTTCCAGAGATTTTACCAGAGTTTCTGCTGTCCCCAAATTGTCTGACAGGTGCATTTGATGTGTGCTTCAATGTGTTTGCCTATAGGACGGAGAATCTGGCCAAGGGCTCCTCTAAGCAGCTCCTGCTGTAGAACTGACCAAATTAACCACAAAAATTGTGCCACCCAATCAGCTCACTGCCCCTAAACTCACAAAGTTAACCATAGAAAGACATACACAGTGTGTTAACTAAACTCTTTAGCTCTGTATCTGGTCTGAGTTTTGGATGAAGACAATTATTGCTTTTACTGATACTTTTATACTTTCTATATTCATCCTGAATGAAAAGAAACAGTACTGTTAAGCAGGTTGCACCCGCTTTCATCACAACAATTCAATGAAAAACCCAATCCAGAATTTCTTTGTCAAAGTCCAATTAACATTATGCTGGTTTACATCACTGTATTGTTCTATTAGACAAAGCATAATGCATCAAGTTTAAAAATTAATGAGTTATCCTGAATTTCTTTGGCAGCTTTAGCTGGAACATACTGAAGGTGCTTGTTCTAAACATCAGGGCCACTATGGATTGTTATTCAGGTTAGACACTGCTGCAATTATTTCACTCTATTGCATAGGACGTGGGTGCCCAAAGCAGTATTTTATCTAAACTGATGCAGTAAGAGCCAGTTTGCCTGTGGAACTTGCTTGCAAATCAACAGGGTAAGAAGAGTTCTTTTGTGAAGTTGTCTTTGTATAGATGGATTAGGTTCACTCATCTCTGCAGCAGTATTAAAGACACCCTGCTCAAAAATCTATGCTTTTCCAAAGCTCTCAGTAGCTCTCAGAGTTTGCAGAATATAAAGCTCTGCCAGAAATGTCTTTTTTTCCATCACACTTATTAATTACAGCAGTACTTCCACAGTTAATAGCTGTATGTCTATCGCCATGGCAGCTCTCATCAGTAGCTCAGTGGTTCTGGTTTTGTGTTACAGTGTCCACCATGAGAAGTCGCCAATGTTTTACCTGCCAGTGTCATAAAACCACAAAAAATAACCCCCTATAACAACAAAATAAAACACAAGTTTCTCTAATTCTAAGCTTTAAAGCACAAGTATATGAAATCACAGTACACCAATAAGACATAAGTAGCTCAGAAATACCACAATGATGGCTGAATTCCTTCTGCAGTGAAGTTCACATAACCATTATTTACCATATGACAACAAAATGACTGCTTCATTTTTCTTTTAGAAGACAATTTAAAATTAATTTTTTGTATTTTAGTCACATAAAAAGAAAACTGACAATTATATGTGCCATAACCTTTTTCTGATTTCTCTAGACAGCATATGTATCTTATCTGCCTGAGCACTGTGCATCTGTTATAGGAGGCAAAAATCCATATACTTTCAGAAGACCCATTCCTGTATCAGTTAGTGTAAATCATAGAGATTACTAAAAGGAATGTTAAAAGAACTGGGAACTGGTAGAAATGAAGCAACCAAACAAGACCTAAAGCTTCTGTCCTATAAAAAAGACAAGAATGATAGAAACACAACTGCCACCACCACCCACATACTAAGGGAGTGTACATACTTTTATAACAATACCACTAATCACTGCAACAGCAAGTTGACCAACAATGCTGTAATTAATAACAGATGATCATAAAACACAGCTATCACAAATACAAGCAAACAAGAACTCCAGGGTGTTTGATACATGTAGCTTAGAAAGGAGCTTTAGAGTAACTACTAACATGCCGCAATTTGCTCACCGCTGAATTTTTTAACCCTTAAAAGATACCAAGAACTCAGACAAAATAAAAACTAAGAAAATAGTCACCTGATTTTTCTTACTGCATCACTGTGGGAGATTAATTCTCCTACTTTAAGAGCTAATTAAAATTTTAATTAAAAAAATCATGCATTCTGCCACGTGGTAAAACCAGAATCTTTCACAGTGCTTAATGAAAAAGCAAATATCTGCCCATATAGTAGGTAACAAAGGAATTCAAGCTGGCGTTAAATTAGCAGCAGATTCAAAACATGAATTCTGTTCAAATTCTCATATTTTCCCCATGGGTGCTATCTCTACTGGACCATGCTCTGTTCTATTGTCATTATGTTACTGTCATCTCTGGTTTAGACCAGAAATTTCGTCCTGAAAATAAGCACCTTTTCCCCAGAAATCACTTCTTCATATTGGTCTATTCCCACACACAGAGGGGAAAAAAAAATAAAAATGGAAAAGATTATTGACTTTATTGATTTCACATTGCAAAGCAATTTCCTCGGAAAAATCTGACTAGTTCCTAGAATTAGTTCACAGCAGGTGATAAAATAGCATCATCACCACTAACCAAGGGTCTTCCTTTGGGCTTAGCAAGCAGCCTGGGAGAAAGTACACCCTTTTATAAGTAAGCTATAAATCATTAAGGCAGGCAGCTTAGTAATTGTTTACAGCTGATCATAGCAACTTGCTCTGAAGAAATAGCAATTTTGTATTATTAGAGAAACAAGGAAAAGAGGGTTGTTTTCTATGCATAAGGCGTATGATGTCACTCTCTGTGACTTTACAATAGTACAACAGTTTTATCAGCTAGCTGACAGTGGTATCAAACTGGCATACTCAAATAAGAAATGACCTGATGGAAAAGACACCAGTAGCTATGGGGGATATTATACATCTGCTAATGATATGTAAGGAAGGTAAACAGTGGCATACAGCAGGTAAGGGAGCTGATACAGGCTCTACCTTCACCCCAACAAGTTGTGTTAGTGGTTCCCAAACAGAAATCATGTCTGTTTACTAGAGTCAGATTTTATTATGGATACTGTGGTAGAAGGGAAAGGAGATCCTCCTCCCCTTTGTGCACAAGGACATAATGTTTTCTTGCCACTGCTGGTTACTTCCAGGCCTTAGTGTTGTCACTGTTGTTCTGACTGTTGCAACAGAGGATAACAGCACATTAATGAGTCTGAAGCACAGACAATGCTGTTTATGGTGCAATTCAAAGCATTACTGAGGCTCTTGTGGACAGATGTCTCTCCATGGTCCTCATCTTCTTATGTCTCCAGCCAAGGAGCATTGCAAGTTAAGGCTCAGGAGTACTGACCTGGGAAGTCCTCTCTGTCAAACATACCTGAGCACATATCCTTGAAGGAAGTTTCTCAGCTATCACACTTCCTTCTCTGCCTGGAAAGTTCAAAATGAATAGCTTTCAGGAGCCAATCCATAAACTTTCAGGAGCTCATCAGCCACTCCACCATACGTTATATGATATATGTTGCCCATTTGCAGTGATTTTGAAGTCACTATCTTTCAGTGGACACCACTTAGATGTGCATTTTCAGGCTAGTCACATACAAACTAATTTGTTTAAAGAGTGCGTTTAAGAAAAGAGAATTATGGAAGTCACACAGTTTCATAGTAGTTGCACTACATATGTAGACAATTACTACTTCTCAGCTGACTTGTAATAACTTGCTTAGACCATGGTATCTTGATTATGTGTCTACATCTTTACACAGCATAAAAGAAGTATGCAAAGGCTTGTAATTCTTGCTAGTATAAAAGTGAGGAAAAAAATACAGAAGTTACTAATACAAACATTCAGGAGAAGTACTGAAATTTTACTCACTCACCCATTGTTCCCAAGCAGGAACCTTGCAATGACTACATGAGGATGAAATTAGGAATTTGGAAATCTTACAGTGAGTTTCTCTGGGAAAATAAATGAGATGATGAAAGAGATGGATAAGATCCAGTGCTATTAGACAGTAAAATAGGATCTGCAAACATATAGCACAGTAAAATAAACACTGAGAGTGTCTGCAAATATATGTACACAAATGAGAACCATTGGCCAAGCACTGGAGGAAGCTTAATAGAGATAAATTATTCTTTTAGAAGGCAGGCTTCAGGAAACAGATACACTTACAAATAGTTAAAAATCCAGCCACACAAGATAAAAATATACATATAAAACCCACTACTATTCACTCAGGCAAGCTCTGCAGAGCTGAAGTGATGCTCATTTTAGAGGCTATTTAAATACTGTCAGTGTAAGCAGTGTGCCATGTCCTAGAATGGATCCCATTGCTCCTCCTGCCGCTTTACAGATATTCCTCTGCCTGCTTCTTCTGGCATGCTCTGAGGCAGCATTCACCCTCTGCTCTTTGTCTCGTGTAAAAACCCTGAGCACACCACCCAAGGTTCCTCTCACACTTTGCTTTTTGCCCAGCTCACCCTGTTGACCCAGCTAGTGGGGCAGCGGGATGTAAGCTCATCTTATATAGAGGAAGCTTTATGGGATGGCAGCTTACTTGGAGATAGCACTGTGCTGGAAGAATAATATTACTCCTTATAAATAAGCTGGTAGGTAACTTAGAATTGTTTGGAATATTTATGTGTGACATCACCCTGGCCCAGGTCACTCAAGTGCCACAGCACACCTCGGTATGCAGGTCCATCCCCATCTCTAGGGAGCTTTCTTCCTGGACGAGGCTGAATGAAGGTGGTTATGTCTGAGCAGAGTTAAAGTGGAGGTAAGTAAATGTTGGCCACCTTTCAGGTTGGCCTCTTTCTGCAGCTCCAAATCAGGATCACAGGATGGTTTGGGTTGGAAGGAACCTTAAAGACTATCTGGTTCCACTCCCCACTTAGGTCTTTCTTTACTCTAACCAGATTTAGAATTTCTAAGTTTTCAGGACAAAGTATGATAAAAAAACCCAAACAATTCAGATACATCCAGGATCTCCCATTTTATAACTTTTTGTACTGCTGTATTCTCTGTGAGCCGTTGGGAACAGGAGATCTTTTTCTTACTTACTGTAAAACACATGGCACCATTTTCAGAGCCACCTAAATAAATGATAAGACATTTAGCCAAATAATGTTTATTCCTATCTTGATTCAAACCCTGAGTTTCACTCTCCTCAAAGCAAAAGTGCAAATATCTTCTTTTGATAGGGTGAAAACTACTTACAGCCAAGTTACCAAATATACTAGACATATGATTTACTTGAAGATGTCCCTGCTTGTTGCAGGGAGTTGGACTAGATGACCTTTGAAGGTCCCTTCCAACCCAAACTAGTTGATGTTTCTATTTTAACAGGAAAGAGAATTAATACCTGATACAACATACCAAGATCACTGGTGAATTCTCCCCATGTGAGAATTTTAACATTTATGGCTTTTAAGGGGCAGGAAATAGTTCACAGGTGAATTCAGTCAGAGTGGGTCTGGACTCTGTTATCCACCCTGATCTTTGTGGGTGGATAACTTTTTGTGGGTGGATAACATAATAAATTTGATGGCCTGCTAGCCATTAAATCCAAGAAGCTGCTTAATATGTCAATGGCAGAAGCTCCAAGACTGTGGTTTGAGTGTGGTGTCCGAAGAGCAGGAATGCAGTTTAGAATAGGCCTTTCAAGGCAGTAGAAAGGCAGGTGGGTTCAGGCTGGCTGAAGACAGAGGAAGTGGCTTGAAAACATATCCCTTTGACCCCCAAAAGTCCACCCAAAAGTTTAACCCTTTAATCCTGTCCTTCCAGCAGCTCACATCACTCTGGCATTTGAGATAAAGCTTTTGGTTTTCTAGGGACATCACAAAGTTAGCCTTCTCCCCTCCTTCCCTAGTTTTCATTCTCTCTCTTTTTTATTTCAATTTAAAATACCACTTTTGGATTTTGTTTTCTCCAGGACAACACAGTGCTCTATCTGGCTGGGACAACTGACTAAACTTCAAAATGAACACGCTAGGCTGAAAATTACTTCCAGGCTCTCCAAGAATCAGGTGGCTCCAGAGCATTAAGGGGACTCTGGCTAGGACTGAGTCAGCAGAAGCACCAGCATTTCTTCCTGGGGGAACTGCAGCTGCAAAGCAGAACACGAAAACAAAACCACCAACAATAGGAGCTTCCATGTCAGCCAGATGAGTAATAGGAACATTTCCACAACACACAGGACTCTGCCCTCATTCAGAGGGTCCAGGAAATGTGATATTCAGCAGGTCTCCATAGCTACCATGCAATACCTTGGCTGCTTGGTGGTGTTTTAAAGACAATTGAGAAGGGTTTTGCTGTTAGAATCAAAAAAGAGGTCCATATAAATGTGGGAAAATTGTTTCTTTTTCCCCTGATTTTATAGAGACCCTGAAGCCAACCTCTGAAAGGTATAAGTGGCTCATTTTTTAAAGTTCAGCTCAAATATCTCCATGACTTTTAGTGAACTTTCCAGTCTCTGAGGGGAATCATGTCATTAAGATCATCACAAGTGAATAGTATTTGGTCTTGATTTTTTGAGCAGAAGAAGCCTAAAGTGAAGCTTCTCTTTTCTCATCCCGGAGTACCACCACTCAGCTTGACAGCAGAAATATGATTGCCAAAGGAGACAGACTTGCCACAGGACAGCTCCTGACACCAGAGACTTCAAATTAAACCTAGAAGTCCCTCTGAACTAAATCCATGCTGGAGTAGGAATAGCATGATTTTTTGGACAAAGGCTCAGCCTTGCTTCTTTGTCTCCATTTTTTGCTGGGAGCATCTTACTTCTTTCCTTTTCTTGAGGAATTTTTGTGGAAAAAAAGCATATTTTTAGCTGTTTCTTTCCAGAAGTAGAGTAACTCTGCTAAAGCATCCTCCTATCCTGTCTCTATCATGACAAAGATGTCTATGCAACCAATCTCCAGGTACACAAACTCATCTGGGACCATTGAGTGGACCAGTACTTCATTCTATAATGGCAGTAGTCAGTAAATGCTCATCTAAATCCAATTATTTTTCCTCTAAATCATCTGAAATCCCCAGGTCCTATTTACAAGCCTAAAATTTCATACTGTATTTCGTTATTTCTCCTATGAGAAAAAAAAAACCAAACCTTTTATGTTGCAATTCCTGTAATTCCCAATGAAGATTATGATTAAGTCAGTGTTCCTCAGTAAAAATACACATTAATAAAACCATCGGGAAAACCAGGCTGTTGGCTTGCTCTGCCCAGAAGAGAAAAGAGATTTCTATGTCTGTCTCATCCCAAGAGAAGCTTGGTTCACCTGAGCTGATATCATAAAGTACAGGGTAAAGCCACTGTAATGATAAGAATGAAAAATAGTAGATCCAAAGGACTTAGGACTGCAAGTTTTTGGCTATCCTGTGTACTGCTAAAAACAAAACAATTTCTTAAAGCATATATTCTTTTACTGTGCCATCAACAAAACTAAAGTTTATTGGCTGTCATAGGACTATCTGCTCTTCTGCATGTTCTGTGGAGTAGAACTGGAAATATTTCAAAATATGTGCCTCTGGATTAAATTCCTTTGTGATGTGCTTTAATGAGAATATTGAATTATTATACACAGTGAGAATATTGACTTATTCACTTTATATTCTTTATGTTATTAGCAAATAATAGCACTTCTTAAGGCTCCCATAAACTATTTCTGTCCCTAAAATCCATTGATATCACTGTGTGTTCTTTGGTTGCGGTGATAGAACTATACAATAAATTACTTGGTTGTGCAAATCAAACAAATTAGGCCCACTGCAGAAGTTTGAAGTGCCTGAGAAAAAACAAGGCTGCAGCACAAATGTTTGTTCAGCTCCCATGGTTTTTAAAAACATTGACCTAAAAATGAGGCGTTTGCACTGGAAACGAGAGCCAAACCCCACAACAGAACACAGCATACGCAGCGGTCAGACTGCGTATTGCTTTCTTGCAAGGTCACAACTGCAGGCCGAGGAAGCCAACATCTGTGATGCAAGATAGATCCCTTGAAACACAAATGGCTTTGGATATTTTAGGGAGAGAGAGACATCTCCTGGACAAACTGTAAAGTTTCTGTTCACTCTTCTGTGTGCTTATTAATACACAAAGTTACAATTATCTTCAATGTAGTTAATTCCTAGATAAAAGGAGTTCTTCTGGTTCCGTATTTCATTATTTCAAATGAATTTAAATGTGCTGTCACTGATATCGGGGGAAAAAATAACGATGTGTCTACAAACAGAAGGAAAATGAGGTTTAGGAGCATGGCCCTACTAAGACAGGGAATTAAACTGGTTTTTTTTTCTAAACCTTTCTTTAACAAACTCCTTTCACCACTTCAAAAACCTCTTACACCTCTGTAACTTCTTAGATAACTAGCCACATCATATTGCTATTACTTAGAGGTAAGTTGCTTCTCTCTTTTATTCAGAATAAAATGTATTATGCTGCATTTTAAAGGTATTGCTTCTCATCTTTCCAGTATCTTACCATTTTCATGAGATGCAGAAAGTGATTAGGAAACCTAATTATGTTTTCTATTAGCAGCAATTCCAAAGGTGATATGCAAAATGTTATCTAGGTGGCTATCTAAATAGTATCAGATTGCCTGAGTGTGAAGTCTCTGGCTGTCACTCTTTGAGAAGAAGAACAACCAATGTAGTTCATCTTTATCGTATATTTTTGTTCCTCACAAGGAATTTCCTAGATAAATTCTCAGTGACATAGAAGCTAAACCACACATTTGATACGGAGGTAGGGTTGTTATGCCTTATCCAGTTTTCACTGGATATTTTGTTTCCTGGTGTTATGTTAAGATAAAAAAATAAAATAAGCTTTCTAATTTTATCAGCAATTCCTCTTAGAGGAATATAAGAGAAACAGATTCAGTAGAGTTTCCATTGCACAGTGAACAAATAGCTGCTTCTGTGGCTGACTGACTCAAGGATCACATATTGATCCTTGAAAGGTAATCCTAGGTCCATGCCTGTCTGAATTGCCTTGTCACACACAAAGGGAATATTAATGCTGGGGCTAGAGACAACCAGGGAGCAACAGTAAGAAGTTATGCAGCTGCATGTGGCAATTACTGCAATATTTCCAGTGATATACACTAGAAAAAATGAACAGCCAAAGACAGATGGACAAGGAATGGAAAGTCATCACTGATTAGTTGTGAATATCAAGGACTTGCACTCAAACCTCCTCCACCAGAGTTTAGATGGAAATGAGTTGCTGCACTTTAGGACCTTCAAAATTCAAGCTATCATTGTAGGCAAGGGAGACAGTGAGGAGATTCAGCCTACCTGCTTATTAACTTGCCACCCTGAGGTGCACCAGTGTGCTCAATCCTGTTCCATTGACATCAACTCACCTTCATTAGGGATGCATCCTGGGAAGCCTTTCTCTGCACTAAGATACTTCAGTCAAAACCAAAGTGAGGGAAACCTCTGCTTTTGCAGTCAGTCCAAAAACAAAAGCACAAAATGTGGTGGCAGGAACAGCTGCAGACAAAATGCTAATGCATTTTTCTATGAGGTTTAAGTTGATTTTAATGTTTATATATATTGCCAAGTAATACCATTCTTTCACATCCGAAAGCATTCCCTAAAGCAAATGATTATGTAGAAACACAGCTAGACTAACGCAGTGCTACTTATACTACCAGTCATACCTGAGTGAATCTGGATTCTAGATATTTAATGTATGAAACTGCAGTGAGTTCACAATATTATAGTGGGAATAATTTTTTAAGTAACAGCTTATTTTTCGGAGTGATTTCAAATGCATGTGCACTTTCAGATCTCTTTGAAATTTTCTGTCCCTCATCACAGTTCTAACTAGGCTTCACGGCCTTGATTTGTTACCATTTCTTCAATGAGTTTCCAAGATACATTACCCTCTCAAAGCATTTGATATCAGTTTCCTGCTTATGGCTTAAATCTCTCCAGTTTAATCACTGGATAAGCTTTGATCTTGGCATTCACTGCCTCTCAGCAAAAGAAATATTTAAAAGGCCATAAATATGTGGTTGCAGAAGATGACTTACTAGTACCTCCTGTTTCAAATTGATATGATAGAACCAAGGCAGTTTGTGAGCCAACAGTTTTCAAGATGAAAATTATATCCATGTACTGACAGTGCACTTCCTACCCCGCTGTATCAGCATCCTTGTAAATTCTGCTCCTGGATACACCCAAGTTGATACACCCAAGCAAGGGAGTCAGGCCAGATCCTGCTGCCTGGTTGTGACAAGAACTCCTGAAAAACCTATTTCTTTCATCTGTATATGCAAAACCAGACTTCAGCATAACCAGGCCATGCTGGGACACACTGGTGAAATACACAGTCCTTTTAAGAAGCTCTTGGTCCCACTGATTCTGTTGCCTTCATGCCATTACTAAACATGTAACAGGGATGTAACCTCATTTAACAGAATCACAGAATGACAGAAGGGATTTCTGGAGTTTATCTAGTCCAACCCTTGCTCAAGCAGGGCCATGTAAAACAAGTTGCACAGGATGATGTCCAGACAGCTTTCAAGCATCTCCAAGGATGGAGACTCCACAAGTTCCATTCACTGGTTTTGAAATAAGAAGTTATTTTAGCAAGGACTGTTTCCATGTTTATGACCTCAGGAACCTCTGTACCAGCACAGCTGAGAGGGCATTTAATTACAACAGGAAAAGAAAGAATGTAAAGAAATGTGTGGCAAGTAGGCAGGAAGTTTTAGAGCTAGCTTTGTCTCCAGGATGTTATTTAGCTGCATTATGGGTCTGAATGGGAGCCAAGTTTCTGAAAACAACAAACACTCTGTCCAGGTAGAGAGGTAAAGTTACCTATGAGGCTACAGCATGCATTCAACCTGTTGGTACTGCAGGCTGTGGCCATAAAATGTTTGTAGAGATAAGGCAGATGGGAGCATCTTGAGAAGGAGGGAAACAAACTCAGGAGGGACTATCATTTAGGTACAGTGGCTACAATCAGCAAGCACCAAGAAATCTCTCCTTCTGTACGCCTTAGCTCTTCTTCCCCAACTTGTCTCCTTCAGACTCCTCCTGAAAGAAGAAGACTTGGAAAAGAAAGCAAGCCTGAGGCAGAGATAGGAGCAGGAGTGGGGTATCTCAACATCCAGTCCTAGCCCTTCCCTTCTTTGTTGCTGATTATATCAAAAAGACTAGCTTCCCTTGTAACCTCCATCATGTAGAACATGAAGCAAGAGAACTCTTTCTATGAATGACAGTAAATTCTTTTGACCCTTCCTGCTACCTACTACATCACTAGATATGGCCTAGAGCTCTTGCCTTCCACTTTAGCACACCTCCAACATTGCCCAAAGACAAGATTCATCTTTCTGCAGTGCTCCTTTTCCTCCAGTTGCAAAGGTCCCTATTCCAAATAGCTCTTGCACAATTCTTGGCCCATTCTTGTTGCTTTTTTTTAGATCTGTTCAGTTTTAACAGTCCTGATAGCAGTTTTGAGCAGTTATTGCCAGTTTGGGGCTTTTTTGCTAAAGGAATAGAAGTGTGAAGGGAATAGTAGTGATGTATGTGGTTTGCTTTCTTGCAAAACCATTTATCATTTGCACTTTATGACCTATTTGATTAATGTTTTATTCTACTTGGCTTGTAAGAAGTTGCAGCAGTTTCCAGATTTTATGTCTCTATATACCATTAAATGTCATGCTGGCTTTCCACTTCTGGGTCTGATCATGATGGATTATGGTAGCAAAGCCTCACAGGAAATTAATGCATTGGCCATATTGGCTTGTAATTCTCAACAGGTCTGTAAATGAAACAAACTTGTTTTTCAAGACTTTATAAATGATAGGACATTTTTTAAACATCATGTAGTCTATAGAATGTATGTAATGTAAGTTTGATAAAGTCATTGTACTGAACTGCAACATTCTTCAGAACTCTTGGTTCTGAATAGCCAAACCCACTTCTCTCTGGAGACATGCAATAAAACCTCATGTTCTGAAGAACTACTCAGTTATGTCAGAGTCAAGTCTGGGAAGATCCTTCATGCCAGAGGTCCTGTTGTTTTCAATGATTAAGAAGGATATTTGTTATTGCACAGGATGGAGCGCAGCTAGCAGATATCTTTCCTCAAAGTTCTGTCAGATCTCATCCAGATGTGATGGAAGTTTGATCATCCTGACCATCTATGAAGAGTAATGGTCTCACAACACTTTTTGCAAAAAGTTATATTAATCTCAGTGTGTGACTGTAGCCCCGTGTTTTCATCCAGGTTCAAACTGAACTGACTAGATTGCTGTATGTTATGGCATGACAGCACATTAGGTACTGCACTAAGTAGATGGTGTTAAGGATTATTGATTGTTGTGGTTTAAGCCATAAATCAGCCACGCAGTTTGTTCACTCACTTCCCCCTTTTTCTTCCCTCTGCTCCTGG
>JANRGW010037914.1:2724-13907 GCA_024733675.1 Psilopsiagon aymara
GGTCTCACAAGAGCAGAGTAGAGGGGCAGGATCACCTCCCTCGTCCTGCTGGTCACACTCCTTTTGATGCAGCCCAGGATACCGTTGGCTTTCTGAGCTGCAAGCGCACACTGGAGCTGGCTCATGTTCATTTCCAGCTCACCTGTGTATTGTTTAAGATTGAAACACATTTTCAAAAATGCACTGGAATCCATGAATGCCTAGATCCATGAAAGGGCATAGACATTGCAGAACCTAGCTCCCAGGAACTTCCTACCCAGCTGAAGTCAGAGTCCTAGCTTAAAGTTGCACAGATTTAATTTAATGACAAACTACGATGTATCTATTGGGCCAGAGAAAAGACAGGAGTGTGAGAAGTGGTCTAGAATCTTGTGACTCTTGGGCATTATGACCTTAGAGCAGGCAGTTGTGCCAGTGCCTAGACAGGACAGGCTGAGGTCAGCTAGTGGGGGTACTTCCTATGCCCTGATGCTCTGCAGCTCCTTGGAAAGTTCATGAATTATACCGGATTCAGGGTTTACATTGCACCATTGAGTGAGGTATTATCTTTGTGAAATAGGTGGCCATTTGGCTCTTAACAGCATCACAGATTATAGAAGCAGGTATGCTAGTATGCTCTACTGGGTGGTGCTAACATTACAGGGATCTCTTTGTAGAATTTGAGAGATTATAGTTCCTTTAATGTCACTGATAAATCTTCCCATGTGTTAGCTGAGTGACCTGACTGCTGGGGCTAAGCAGAAGAAGGGTGTAGTACCTTCTTATCTCTCTTCTTCGTGTTAGATACTGTCTGGCAGCGTGCACTCAGAAAGCCCAGTGCACTGCTGCTAGACACAGGGGAAATACATTATAAATTCTGACAAAATTCAGCTATGAATTTTGCCAGAATTAAGCAATTCCGGGTGTGGCCAGCAATAGACAATCTGGGGAATTTTACTGGGACAATCATCTGAAATATTAGACAATTCCAGAATTGGGGAGCTGCTGAGGAAGGGGAGTGGGAGGCTGAAGATCTATATTTTTCATAACTGTGTCTTAAATAATAGGACACAGGGGTATTCTTCTCAATTTTCCTCTTCAGACACTTGAAAAGTCCTGAGAAACTTCTCAGTTCTTCAGTTAGGAAATGTTTCTCTCCTGCCATCAGATATGTCCTGCCAAAAGACCATGAATTTGTCCCAGGGAAGGGCCAGGGAACAGGATGCATGCCTAGGGACAGTGGGGGAGCAAGGTGGTGGCGGGGCTCCACAATACTGTGGGACCCCAGGCAAGGAGGGCAAGGGCCAACTGGGAGCAAGATGGGGACAGAAGAGTAAGAGGAGCCTTCCTCTTAGCTGAACCCAGCAATGTGGGTCCTTGGAGAGAGGGCAGAGTGCTGCAGGCCACTGTCCAGCCCTTTAGCAATTGGTTGAGCAACTGGATTGCCTTCAGAAGTTGGTTTGTTGCGGACCCTGTCCCTCACAAGCTTGTCTTCCTCTCCATTGTCCCAGGTATAAGACGGCACAGCTGAGGCTCCGACTCCACCAGTTTGTGTTCTTTGTATGTTCTGAGCTTTGCTTAAAGTCCATTTTGTAAATTGGCCTGGGCACATGTGTTTATATCTTCTTTTTTTTCCTAAATGAATGTTTCCAAAAATCAGTTAAGAGAAAAAAAAAAAAAAAAAAAGAAAAGCTGAAAAAACCCAATTGAAAAATAAAAGCTTTTTTTCTGGCAGTGTTTTTTGTGCTGAACAGTTGTGCACAAATGATAGTCTCTTGTTATGAAGTAAGTATTGCAGCCAGCTTTACAGTGAGAGCATTTTCCCCAATTAAACTTACATATTTTCCCTGTCAACTTGCTGTACCTGATTCTGTTATTTTTTTAAAAGGAAGTTTAATTAAAGTCTACTTGTTCACCACAAATCATTTAAAATTGCCAGCCTTAAATTGGTAACTGAGAAATATCACCAAAACAAATTACATCACCTCCTCTGAGTTTCTAACTGAGCTTTGAAATTCTTCCTTTCTCCAAGTGGGGTTCAAAGAAAGTGCATGCCAGCCCATTCTCACTGTGAAGCAAACTCTGTGTGCTAGATATTCCTTCCCCACTCCGATCCTGTATGGATACCATTTGTGTGCAGATCTGCATGGAACAAAAAGTTCAGCCTGTTCTAGATCCTTCAGCCGTGTCCTTCTGCAGGGAGCAGTGATGAGGTGAGCCAGTATAAAAAAGGGAAATCTCTCTAATCTTGCACAAACAGAGCATAACGAATTATACCAGCTTCTCTAGCTGACTCATATCCTCTAGCTTTCAGAAGGTCTTTATCAATAGAATAAATTGGAGTTGCAGTGTAGGGGAGACTGCACTGGTCATGAGTAGAAGATGCTCCATAATTAGCTTACTTTTAAAAGTACGCTGAAATAAATAAATTTTAAAAAATACTTAAATATAGAAACTTCAAGACAATCTCTGGTTGTCTTTATGACAAGCAGGGATGGTGCATGCTGTTACAGTAGTTGCTGCTGAGCTTTGCAGTAGGAGAAATTCTGGCCCTATCTGATCACAAAATTAATGAGGCAATATTTTACTTACTGTGTTTAACTGAGTGCAATTAGGTGTTGGATATCCACTGAACTCTGCTTATATGAAAATACTCTCAGGATAATATAATGCTCCATGTGCATAAACATCATGAAGATCTTAGGCCCAGTGTAGGAGAGGAGCAGGTTTGAGATCATCTTAAGAACCCGATTATGCACATGTCCATGGGAACATAAAAAGGACATGGAATTGTTGGAACAAATGCAGAGCAGAGCCATGAGGATGATCAGGGACTGGAACACCTCACATAAGAAGACAGGCTGAGAAAGTTGAGGCTGTTCAGCCTGGAGAAGAGAAGGCTGTGTGGAGAACTCCTAGCAGCCTTCCAGTATCTGAAGGGGGCCTACAGTGATGCTGAGGAGGGACTCTTCATTAGGGACTGTAGTGATAGGACAAGGGGTAACGGGTTCAAACTTAAACAGGGGAAGTTTAGATTGGATATAAGGAAGAAATTCTTTACTGTGAGGGTGGTGAGGCACTGGAATGGGTTGCCCATGGAAGTTGTGAATGCTCCATCGCTGGTGGTGCTCAAGGCTGGATTGAACAGAGCTTTGGGTGGCATGGTTTAGTGGAAGGGGGTTTGGAACTAGATGATCTTAAGGTCCTTTCCAACACTAGCTATTCTATGATTCTATGATCATCTGACTGGAACATTGGGCTATGTGAGTAAAGTTGTGATCTACTGCATAAAAGTAGATTATATCTTCTCTTTTTTTTTTACCTTCTTGAATATAAGTTTCCTTACTATTTTGGTTTTTACACTATTAGTCCTAAAGAACAGTTACAATGAAATAATAGAAAATTGCATTCATAATAACATAACACCTGTTCATCAATTAATAAAACACAAAGCAGCCAAAAATAATTAACTGAAAGAGAAAGGAAAAAATCATATAAAATAAGCAAATGATGAAACATTAGCTATAGCATAACAGAATAATTGAGCAATTTGAGACAAAAGGCTGTTTCTTAGACTACTTTTGCATCTCAGTGCTGCTTATTCTCTCTGCCAAATCCTTCTTGTTTGAAGCAGCATGGCAGCTCTTTCCATTAATTTTTAAGCTTATGATTACACAAAAGTTATAGAAGTGGGTAAGGACAGTCAAACCTAAAGCTAAATGTAAAAAGGCACAGAATGATCTTACAATTGTGTCTGCAAGCAGAGAGAATGTCAAAGCAAAGTAATCCACATTTGCAAAAATACCACTGACATTCAAAGATGGGAACATTAAATATTCCTCTTCAAGGAAGTTGAAAATTCATTGTTGGTCATTTTCTGAAAGCATAAGCATTTGTGAAAGCAAGTAAGACAAGACGCACAAAAAGCTTCAAAAAGCACATAAGAAAAGATGGCAAAAGAACTGAAATTGTTGTGCGATTCTGCTCGTCTATAATACATCAGGATTTTGGATTCAGCACACGGTTCTAATTATTCTGTCCCAGGAAAGAAAGAGACTTGAAGAGGTATTGAGAAAGGCAGCAAAGACAGGCAGGCATATATAGTTGTTTTCAATGTGGAAGAATTGAAATAGGCAGTTAAAATTAAATAATCAGATTACCAAAGATCATTGGGATGGTTTCATCAAAGTCTCTGAAAATCCAGAATTTTGGAGAGCAATTGAGAATGCCAAGGTAATCACTGCTTTTGTAGTTCAATAATTTATTCACTAGCTTGGTGTTGAGGACTTAACTGCAAGCATCATGGTATTTAATTGCATGAGAAAACAAAGAGAAGAACCTGTGCAATTAGTTAAAATGGTTTAGAGTTGCAGCTCTTCTCAAGATCTGAGAAAAATGATTACAGGTATGTAAAAAGAAAATGACACTAAAAATTATGTAAAGCATACAAGAAAAAAAAAATTAGGTGTGAAAGTCTGGGAGACCTTCTACAAGCTTGGAGGACTCACCTTAGGATGAGGTGTAAAACTGCCAGGGAAGATCAAGTGAATCTTGAAACTGATATCTCCAGATCTCCTGGAATGCAAACACAAAGTGTAAAACATTATTTCACAGAATCTCATAGAATATCAGGCTGGCAGCAACCTCACAGATCATGTGGACCAACCTTTCTTGGCAAAAGCATGGTCTAGACAAGAGGTCCCAGCACCCTGTCCAGCTGAATCTTAACTGATGGATGGGAATCCATCACTTTCCTGGGGATATTTTTCCAATGAATGGTTGTTCTCACTGTGAAAAAGTTCCCCTTTTGTCCAATCAGAATCTCTGTGGGAGCAAATGTTCCCATTGCCCCTCATATTTTCCATGACTCCTTGTAAAAAGGGAGTCTCCCTTTTGTAGCCACCCTTTAAGTACTAGAACATGGGGATGAGGTCTCTCCTGAGCCTTCTTTTCTCAAGGCTGAACAACCCCACTTCTCTCAGCCTTTTCTCATACAACAAGCTCCCCAGTTCCCAGTCCTTTGATCATCTTTGTGGCCCTTCTCTGGACCTTCTAAAGCCTGCCAATTTTTCTACAGCAGGGGTCAAACTGAGCACAGTGTTCCAGGTGTGGCTGATTAGAGTGGGATAATTACAACTTTATCTCTGCTGGTGATGCCCTTGCTGATGCTCCCCAGCATCCTGTTTGCTTTGTTTGCTGCAGCTGCACACACTATTCACTTGTATTGAGTTTGCTAAACAGCAGGACCCCCTGTTCCATTTCCACAGAGCTGCTCCCCAGCTGGGTAAATCCCAGCCAGTGCTTCACACTTGGATTATGTTTTCACAGGTGCAACACCTTAGTCTTGTCCTTGTTGAACTTCATCAGGTTCTTGTTAGTCCACTTGTCCAGCCTACCCAGGTCATCCTGCAGGATGACTCTCCCTTCTAAAGTGTTCACTTCCCCACTCATTTTGGTATCATCAACAAACTTTGTCAAGGTACACTTGATCCCATCTTCCAGATAATTTATGAAGATACTAAAGAGTGTTGGGCCCCACATTGATCCCTGGGGGACTCTACTTGTGACAGGTCATCAGTTTGACAAGGAGCTATTCACCACCATCCTTTGGGCGCAGCTGGTCAGCCAGTTCCCCACTCACCACACAAGACCATATGTCTAGACAGTAATGTGTCAGTTTTAATAGGTGTAGGCTGTGGGAAGCCACATAGAAAGCCTTGAAAAAGTTCAGGTAGACAGTGTGAACCCACAGCAAGTGAACAGCTTACTTTACCATAGAAGATGGTCAGGTTTCCAAAGCAGTTGTCACAGGACACCCTCTGGCTGGCTGCTGAAAAGTGGGAAGCCAGCATCAGAGCAAGTGGTTATGATTTAACTGTTGTTAAACAGTTGTAACTGAGCTGTCACATGTTAAAAGAACAGAATTTGATAGAGAAAAAAACCTTAAAATTCAGAAGATCAGCACTGGTGAAAACACCTGGGTAAAATAGCCTTACAAATAACCTCATTGTTATCTTCCTCAAGAGAGTTATAAGACTGATTGTGTTTCCATTTGAGGAGCAAGCTGATTTGTAGAAAGATGCTGCAGAACATACTCTGCAGATGTGACTAAGTTACAGGAGCTGAGAAAACTTACGTTTTGTTGTCAGCTTCTGCAGGGGCCTCACTTCATACTGAAACATTCAGTGTTTATTGTAACATTGAAAACCCCATACAGATATTTTAAATATAGACTTTAACTTCAGTGATAAAATTTGTTGTCCCAAGTTGTTTGATACCATGAGGAATTGCCTTGTTAAGAAAAGATAAGCATTAAATAAGCACTGTGTACATCTACATATCCGTATCCACTTACTTATTTTGGAGTGCACTTTTCCCTTTTTTGAAGTGCTCTGAAGTCTCTTATCTCCCTAGTGCTTGAGAGCTCCTTTGTTTCCTTCTCTGGAACTGACCTTTCAATGTCCCCATTCAAGATCAAGATATCTGCCAGTGTTTACAGCCCTCTGTTGTCTCATCGGTAATATAGGATGTCCTTCACTGAAGTGTTCCTAGGAAGGATATCTCTACTAGACACATTCCTTATGCTGTGCAGCAAACAGGAAAGCTCTTATGTATATACGGAAACATGCTCACAGGCCATAGTGTTAAAGAGGGAGGATATAAATTCCACTAACATCCCTTTTTGGGTCAAAGTCCTTACTGATGCACATTGATGGTAAAAGGACTCACTTAGCAAGGTGCTCAACCACATCTGGATGGTCTCAAGTAGCACACTACCTGGCTACCTGTCCACTTGTTCTTGCAAGCCTGTAATGTGGTATGGAAAAAAAGGGATAAAGAACTGACAAACAAAGCTGTTCCACAAAGGTCTAGCAGTGCAGCTAAGAGTTTATGTGTTTTGCCATCTGTAGTTGCTTTACTAACAGCGATAGAGCAGAAGTGATGCCCAGCTAATGTGCCACTAGGGCTAACTGCCCTGGCTTAGTGCTGTTCCCCATGACTTCCACTTTGGAGCTCACACTTATCCATCTGGGTGCAAAGACAGAGTAAATTGCCATGTAAAAATAGAATCATAAAGTCATAGAATGATTAGGGTTGGAAAGGACATCAAGATCATCTAGTTCCAACCCCCCTATACCCTAAATCTGATCACACTACCTTAGTCAAGACAGATAACAGGATTAAAAGAGGCATTATGTCTATTTTCATGCATCTATTGCCCTCTGGCAGAGCACATGTTGGCAGGAAGCTTTGCAACTCCACCACGTAGCTGTGAAGCTGAAATTGCAGACATTGGGCACGGGCAGGTACCTGTGATCCTTAACATCAGTTGCAGGCTCCACCCTCACAGTAGAGCATTCCTGGTGTATCCTGGGATTCATGGCGAGTGTTGCAGTGAATATCCCAGCATTTGGTAGCCCTCTGCAGCCCTTCTGAATCCAGAGCTGGCCTGGCCCATGTCTAGTGGCTTTTTAAATGCTACATCTTCAAAGTTACGTAATATGGTTTTGTTTCTCCTCTGTTCACAGCAGGAGGTATATATGGTTTTGGAACTGTCTATGGCACATTAACGTCTCACCCAGTACATAATCACTTAATTGGTTGCTGGCATATTTCCCTCCATTTGGCATCCATCCTGATGTATCACTCTGGGATGAACAACATAAAAGATATGTTTATTATAGCTGGGACTGAGAGAGAGCAAGAGGGAATACAGTGATGTTAAAGATAGAAAGTTTGATTCCATTATCTTTGATGATGAAGTACTTTTTTCCTCAATTGACTTATTTTTTCCTAAAATCATTTAATAGAATTTGGGGGGACAAGTTATAATCCTATTGTAAACAATGAAAACTCCATTCAAGTCAACTCTAGCTTGTGTTACATCTAAATGAGCTTTTCTGCCTGGAATTCAGGAGAGAAGTTGTTTGCCTAAACACATGAACATTGCATTATTTATCCAAGAAGATTTTGTTTAGAAAATACAGGATCTGAATTCAGAACGGACCACTCCTATGCTCACTGGCACACACCAGAATCAAAATCTTGTTTCTTTTCAAGCTGGAAACTCTTCTGGTTTGTGTGTGTTCACATGGTTTTTAAAATTAGAGAATGATGATATCACAAAATCTTTTCTGATTTGCACTATTTCCAAGTCAAAACTGAATTTCTGTCAGGTTATTTTAGTGTCTGCCTGAGGAAGAATCATTAAAAAAGACTCATTAAAAAAAAAGTCTTAATTTCCTCTTATTTGAAATTTAAAAAATGTTATCATTTACCTATTTCAATTGCTATTTTTATTTGCTAGCAGCCCTTGTTTGACAAGCATGACTTATCAGCCCTGTCAAATTGTGCTTGCGTTGGAAAGCTCTGACCTTAAAGATGTTTCCAAGAGAAGCCCATGAGACTGGCTACATCTGACTGGACTATTGTTTTTTCTTTAGATTTTTCCTTACTTTTGACAATACTCCCATTGACAAACTCAGAGACCTAGAACTGGGTGGACCTCTGGGCTGTCACATCCAGGCCCCTGCAACACCATCTCATACAAACACTGAGATAAACACGTCCTGTATCTCAGGTGATGGGTGAAATCTAGAGGAGGAATGGGAAACTTCAGAAAAGGTTTGAAACAGTTTTTTTGACCAGCAGCTGGCCTGGTTCTGACTTGTCCTGTTATAAATCAGTAATATTTTCATGGAGCCAGGTGGAGTTGCTCCAGTTTGACATGAGTTTTAGTGAGAAGAGCAAATTTTGAGAGGAGAGCTTGCTTCCCTCTTCCTTCACAGACTTACATGTTTTAATCATTAAGGATGATGACACAAGAACAAAAGCTCCCCCCATCACCGTCAGTGAGTGCTCCAAATTGAAGCAAACCACTCAGAGCTAGATATGAAATAAGATAGCTGTGAGTTCAGCAGGGTACTTCCTTCATGCTCCCACTATCTGACTCTGGCCAGGGCATTCCCCAAGCTCAGACGTTCTCAGCAGCCTTTGAGGTTATTCGCGTTTGCTGCATTTTCACTGTTCTTCCAGCATGCGAGGTGTCCTTCCCAGGATCATGCAACTCTCGAAACAAATGCTGAGTGGGGAATGTGGTGAACAGGAGTGTAGAGCTCCTGCTGGAGAATACCTCAAAGTGATGCATATGATGTATAGCAACCACCTTCTTCATGTGTTCTTGTCTTTGCAGATTACCATAATGTCTGTGTATAAATAGAAGATCTCCCTTTTTATATCCTTCTTCTGCCTGATTCACTTGATGATGCAGTGTTAGTGATGTTTGACTCACTGCCATGGCAATTGCATAACGACTGTTTCATAAACACTGGAGTGTGACATATGAATGAATCAGGCGGGAGGAGGAGGATGGGCAAGCCCTGTGAGAGACCTGCACCTGAGCCAGGGCTGGCCCCCATCCCCAGATGGAGGAAATGAGCACTGGGATGATGTGACATTCATAAGGGGCAAGAAAAGAGCAAACCCAATGGAAATAATGGGAGAGCAGTGTGTGGGGGGAGGAAGTCTGCTAGAAAAAATTCTGTACCAGGGGTGTGAGTCAAAGACAGGGTTAGGAGATCAGCTAATACACACTGAGAAAACATTCTAAACATGACTTTTATTTTCTGTTGGAGGAAAATGAAATGGAAGCTGCAGCAGAACTGGGAGCCAGATTAACCAAAAGCTAAAGCTTATTTTGAGATACAAAGAGAGGGAATCAGAGAAGCCAAATCAAAAAGGAGAATGTGAAAGGCTGATGTCCAGGCTGTTGCTGTGTTGTGAACATGCTTCTGCTCTGTGTCTGATTACACCAATATTTAACCATGTAGTTGCAATGGGAAAATCTGGAACCATGTCCAGATGGTATTGGGGGGTTGTATGGTGAAGTTGGCAGTGTTGGGATGACAGTTGGATTCAATGGTCTTAAAGGTCCTTTCCAACCTAGACAATTCTATGACTCCATGATATCTTTGTCAATAAAGTTTCATATCAAAACAGCCACATTTTCATGTGGTGTGAAACAAACCTTAAGCACAGTGAGAAAGAAGTATCATAAAAGCTGTAAGAGGAATCTGAAACTGTTTCAAATTCCACTATCATTAGTAACTACCATTGGACTTGTATGAGACACAGAACTGTTTGAAAAATGCCCTCACAGAGATGTTGTCAAAGGTTCACTGTTAAAAAAAGACGCTGATATAGAATATTTAGCAAGTTTTTTCCCTGATGTCTTATTCTGTTCAGTATTCTTCATTTCTATCTCTGTGAATGAATATTGAGTGTTCTTATTAATTTGCAGATGGTACAAATTCTACAGGTACCCTGGAGAATAGGGTTGAAACATTATCTTGAAGCAGCAGAAATTATCAAGATAACAATAAGGCAAAACTCAAAGGAACAATAAGGCATTTCTCTTTGGCAGAACCATTCACCTATACAAGCAGAGGTCAGGAAACAATGAAGTACTAATTTGGGGAAGCTGAGTATTTCATGCTGTCATAAAAAAAATAAAAGCATCTGAAATACGGACTTAGAAGTAAAATGATGAACTGATCTTTCCGTTTCACTTTGTGATAAGGAAATATTTTTGTCCCCAGTCATGGCACTGTAGTTCTAGAATGATGCAGGTCAGCTGGAAGAAAACACCAACAGTGATCAAAGGACCAGACATCATAACCCATAAGGAAGGACAAACAGAACCAAGGTTATCAAGTTAAAGAAGAGAAGCTTGGGAGTAGGAGGAAAAGAAAGGACAAGTCTTAGAAGCTTGTTTCCAAGAGAAAGGGACTAATCTATTCTTCATGACAGCACAGGATACAAAAAGCTATAAAGGGCTTAAAACACAGTACAAAAGACTCTGGGTACCAGCTCAGGAGTATTGAATCCTGAGGAAAATTCGAAGGAAAAAAGAGTCTTATAAAAGGTGGAAGCAAGGACAGGCGGCCTGGGAAGAATATAGGGATGTTGTCCAGGTTAGAAAAGCTAAGGCCCACTTAGAATTAAACTTGGCTAGGGATGTTAAAGATAACAGGAAGAGATTCTGTGGGTACATTGCAAACAAAAGGCAGACTAGGGACAACATGGGCCCTCTCCAGAAGCTATCAGGGGAAATGGCTACCTTGGATTTGAAAAAGGCTGAGGTTCTTTATAACTTCTTTGCCCAGTCTTCACTGGCAAATGCTCTGACCACACCACCCAAGTCT